>JAHDVE020007094.1:0-162704 GCA_022606495.2 Halesus radiatus
TTGCAAAGAAGTTTCCTGATGAAACTTTTGTTTTGCAAAGAGAAATAATTTTTCAGATTTTTTTTTGAAATATGGTCGAGACCAACAAGAGTTATGCAAAATTGGAATACAACTCCAATCGGTCAGTTGTTGCCAAAGAAAACTGTTTGTTATGTTCCGACCCTCGCAAAGAAGTTTCCTGACGAAACTTTTGTTTTGCAAAGAGAAAAAAAATTTCTGATTTTTTTTTGAAATCTGGTCGAGACCAATAAGAGTTATACAAATTTAAAATACAACTTCCATCGGCCAGATGTTACCCCAGAAAACTGTTTGTCATGTTTCGACCCTTGCAAAGATGTTTCCAGAATTAACTTTTGTTTTGCAAAGAGAAATATTTTTTCTGATTTTTTTTATGAAATATGGTCGAGACCAACAAGAGTTATACAAAATTGGAATACAACTCCAATCGGTCAGTTGTTGCCAAAGAAAACTGTTTGTTATGTTCCGACCCTCGCAAAGAAGTTTCCTGACGAAACTTTTGTTTTGCAAAGAGAAAAAAATTTCTGATTTTTTTTTGAAATCTGGTCGAGACCAATAAGAGTTATACAAATTTAAAATAAAACTTCCATCGGCCAGATGTTGCCCCAGAAAACTGTTTGTCATGTTTCGACCCTTGCAAAGATGTTTCCAGAATAAACTTTTGTTTTGCAAAGAGAAATAATTTTCTGATTTTTTTTTTGAAATATGGTCGAGACCAACAAGAGTTATACAAATTTGGAATACAACTCCAATCGGTCAGTTGTTGCCAAAGAAAACTGTTTGTTATGTTCCGACGCTCGCAAAGAAGTTTCCTGACGAAACTTTTGTTTTGCAAAGAGAAAAAAAATTTCTGATTTTTTTTTGAAATCTGGTCGAGACCAATAAGAGTTATACAAATTTAAAATAAATCTTCCATCGGCCAGATGTTACCCCAGAAAACGGCTATCACTTTTCGACCCTTGCAAAGAAGTTCACAGCAGAAACTTTTGTTTTGCAAGGACAATTAATTTTTCTGTTTTTTTTAATGAAATCTTGTCGAGACCGTTAGGAGTAATACAAATTTGGAATACAACTCCAATCGGTCAGATGTCACCCCAGAAAACTGTTTGTCATGTTTCGACCCTTGCAAAGATGTTCCCAGAATTAACTTTTGTTTTGCAAAGAGAAATAATTTTTCTGATTTTTTTTATGAAATATGGTCGAGACAAACAAGAGTTATACAAAATTGGAATACAACTCCAATCCGTCAGTTGTTGCCAAAGAAAACTGTTTGTTATATTCCGACCCTCGCAAAGAAGTTTCCTGACGAAACTTTTGTTTTGCAAAGAGAAAAAAATTTCTGATTTTTTTTTGAAATCTGGTCGAGACCAATAAGAGTTATACAAATTTAAAATAAAACTTCCATCGGCCAGATGTTGCCCCAGAAAACTGTTTGTCATGTTTCGACCCTTGCAAAGATGTTTCCAGAATAAACTTTTGTTTTGCAAAGAGAAATAATTTTTCTGATTTTTTGTATGAAATATGGTCGAGACCAACAAGAGTTATACAAAATTGGATTACAACTCCAATCCGTCAGTTGTTGCCAAAGAAAACTGTTTGTTATGTTCCGACCCTCGCAAAGAAGTTTCCTGACGAAACTTTTGTTTTGCAAAGAGAAAAAAAATTTCTGATTTTTTTTTGAAATCTGGTCGAGACCAATAAGAGTTATACAAATTTAAAATAAATCTTCCATCGGCCAGATGTTACCCCAGAAAACGGCTATCACTTTTCGACCCTTGCAAAGAAGTTCACAGCAGAAACTTTTGTTTTGCAAGGACAATTAATTTTTCTGTTTTTTTTTTATGAAATCTTGTCGAGACCGTTGGGAGTAATACAAATTTGAAATACAACTCCAATCGGTGAGTTGTTGCCAAAGAAAACTGTTTGTTATGTTCCGACCCTTGCAAAGATGTTTCCAGAATAAACTTTTGTTTTGCAAAGAGAAATAATTTTTCTGATTTTTTTATGAAATATGGTCGAGACCAACAAGAGTTATACAAAATTGGAATACAACTCCAATCGGTCAGTTGTTGCCAAAGAAAACTGTTTGTTATGTTCCGACCCTTGCAAAGAGAAAAAATTTTCTGATTTTTTTTTGAAATCTGGTCGAGAACAATAAGAGTTATACAAATTTAAAATAAAACTTCAATCGGCCAGATGTTACCCCAGAAAACGGCTATCACTTTTCGACCCTTGCAAAGAAGTTCACAGCAGAAACTTTTGGTTTGCAAGGACAATTAATTTTCTGTTTTTTTTTTACGAAATCTTGTCGAGACCGTTAGGAGTAATACAAATTTGGAATACAACTCCAATCGGTCAGATGTCACCCCAGAAAACTGTTTGTCATGTTTCGACCCTTGCAAAGATGTTCCCAGAATTAACTTTTGTTTTGCAAAGAGAAATAATTTTTCTGATTTTTTTTATGAAATATTGTCGAGACCAACAAGAGTTATACAAAATTGGAATACAACTCCAATCGGTCAGTTGTTGCCAAAGAAAACTGTTTGTTATATTCCGACCCTCGCAAAGATGTTTCCTGACGAAACTTTTGTTTTGCAAAGAGAAAAAAATTTTCTGATTTTTTTTGAAATCTGGTCGAGACCAATAAGAGTTATACAAATTTAAAATACAACTTTCATCGGCCAGATGTTACCCCAGAAAACGGCTATCGCTTTTCGACCCTTGCAAAGAAGTTCACAGCAGAAACTTTTGTTTTGCAAGGACAATTAATTTTTCTGTTTTTTTTAATGAAATCGTGTCGAGACCGTTAGGTGTAATACAAATTTGGAATACATCTCTAATCGGTCAGATGTTGCCCCAGAAAACTGTTTGTCATGTTTCGACCCTTGCAAAGGTGTTTCCAGAATAAACTGTTGTTTTGCTAAAAGAAATAATTTTTCTGATTTTTTTTATGAAATATGGTCGAGACCAACAAGAGTTATACAAAATTGGAATACAACTCCAATCGGTCAGTTGTTGCCAAAGAAAACTGTTTGTTATGTTCCGACCCTTGCAAAGAAGTTTCCTGACGAAACTTTTGTTTTGCAAAGAGAAAAAATTTTTCTGATTTTTTTTTTAAATCTGGTCGAGACCAATAAGAGTTATACAAATTTAAAATAAAACTTCCATCGGCCATATGTTACCCCAGAAAACGGCTTTCACTTTTCGACCCTTGCAAAGAAGTTCACAGCAGAAACTTTTGTTTTGCAAGGACAATTAATTTTTCTGTTTTTTTTAATGAAATCTTGTCGAGACCGGTAGGAGTAATCCAAATTTGGAATTCAACTCTAATCGGTCAGATGTTGCTCCAGAAAACTGTTTGTCATGTTTCGACCCTTGCAAAGATGTTTCCAGAATAAAATTTTGTTTTGCAAAGAGAAATAATTTTTCTGATTTTTTTTTTGAAATATGGTCGAGACCAACAAGAGTTATACAAATTTGGAATACAACTCAAATCGGCCAGTTGTTGCCAAAGAAAACTGTTTGTTATGTTCCGACCCTTGCAAAGAAGTTTCCTGACGAAACTTTTGTTTTGCAAAGAGAAAAAAAAAAAAAATTCTAATTTTTTTGAAATCTGGTCGAGACAATAAGAGTTATACAAATTTAAAATACCGACTTCATCGGCCAGATGTTACCCCAAAACTTGTTTGTCATGTTTCGACCCTTGCAAAGATGTTTCCAAGAATAAACTTTTTGTTTTGCAAAGAGAAATAATTTTCCTGATTTTTTGTATGAAGCATGGTCGAGACCAACAAGTTATACAAAATTGGATTACAACTCAATCGGTCAGTTGTTGCCAAAGAAAACTTGTTTGTTATGTTCCGACCCTCATAAAGTTTCCTGACAAGGAAACTTTTGTTTTGCAAAGAAAAAAAAGAGACTCTGATTTTTTGAAATATGGTCGAGACCAATAAGAGTTATACAAATTTAAAATACAACTTCCATCGGTCAGATGTTACCCCAGAAAACAGCTATCACTTTTCAACCCTTGCAAAGAAGTTCACAGCAGAAACTTTTGTTTTGCAAGGACAATTAATTTTTCTGTTTTTTTTAATGAAATCTTGTCGAGACCGTTAGGACTAATACAAATTTGGAATACATCTCTAATCGGTCAGATGTTGCCCCAGAAAACTGTTTGTCATGTTTTGACCCTTGCAAAAGTGTTTCCAGAATAAACTTTTGTTTTGCTAAGAGAAATAATTTTTCTGATTTTTTTTATGAAATATGGTCGAGACCAACAAGAGTTATCCAAATTTGGAATACAACTCCAATCGGTCAGTTGTTGCCAAAGAAAACAGCTATCACTTTTCGACCCTTGCAAAGAAGTTTAGCAGAAACTTTTGTTTTTGCAAGGACAATTAATTTTCTGTTTTTTTTAATGAAATCTTGTCGAGACAGATTGGGACTAATACAAATACAAAATTGGAATACAACTCCAATCGGTCAGTTGTTGCCAAAGAAAACTGTTTGTTATGTTCCGACCCTTGCAAAGATGTTTCCAGAATAAACTGTTGTTTTGCAAAGAGAAATAATTTTTCAGTTTTTTTTTTTTAAGGATGCTCGAGACCAACAAGAGTTATACAAAATTGGAATACAACTCCAATCGGTCAGTTGTTGCCAAAGAAAACTGTTTGTTATGTTCCGACCCTTGCAAAGAAGTTTCCTGACGAAACTTTTGTTTTGCAAAGAGAAAAAAATTTTCTGATTTTTTTTTTAAATCTGGTCGAGACCAATAAGAGTTATACAAATTTAAAATAAAACTTCCATCGGCCATATGTTACCCCAGAAAACGGCTTTCACTTTTCGACCCTTGCAAAGAAGTTCACAGCAGAAACTTTTGTTTTGCAAGGACAATTAATTTTTCTGTTTTTTTTTAATGAAATCTTGTCGAGACCGGTAGGAGTAATCCAAATTTGGAATACAACTCTAATCGGTCAGATGTTGCTCCAGAAAACTGTTTGTCATGTTTCGACCCTTGCAAAGATGTTTCCAGAATAAAATTTTGTTTTGCAAAGAGAAATAATTTTTCTGATTTTTTTTTTGAAATATGGTCGAGACCAACAAGAGTTATACAAATTTGGAATACAACTCCAATAGGCCAGTTTTTGCCAAAGAAAACTGTTTGCTATGTTCCGACCCTTGCAAAGAAGTTTCCTGACGAAACTTATGTTTTGCAAAGAAAAAAAAAAATTCTGATTTTTTTTTGAAATCTGGTCGAGACCAATAAGAGTTATACAAATTTAAAATACAACTTTCATCGGCCAGATGTTACCCCAGAAAACTGTTTGTCATGTTTCGACCCTTGCAAAGATGTTTCCAGAATAAACTTTTGTTTTGCTAAGAGAAATAATTTTTCTGATTTTTTTTTATGAAATATGGTCGAGACCAACAAGAGTTATACAAAATTGGAATACAACTCCAATCGGTCAGTTGTTGCCAAAGAAAAACTGTTTGTTATGTTCCGACCCTTGCAAAGAGAAAAAAATTTCTGATTTTTTTTTGAAATCTGGTCGAGACCAATAAGAGTTATACAAATTTAAAATACAACTTCCATCGGCCAGATGTTACCCCAGAAAACTGTTTGTCATGTTTCGACCCTTGCAAAGATGTTTCCAGAATAAGCTTTTGTTTTGCAAAGAGAAATAATTTTCCAGATTTTTTTTTTGAAATATGGTCGAGACCAACAAGAGTTATACAAAATTGGAATACAACTCCAATCGGTCAGTTGTTGCCAAAGAAAACTGTTTGTTATGTTCCGACCCTCGCAAAGAAGTTTCCTGACGAAACTTTTGTTTTGCAAAGAGAAAAAAAATTTCTGATTTTTTTTTGAAATCTGGTCGAGACCAATAAGAGATATACAAATTTAAAATAAAACTTCCATCAGCCAGATGTTACCCCAGAAAACGGCTATCACTTTTCGACCCTTGCAAAGAAGTTCACAGCAGAAACTTTTGTTTTGCAAGGACAATTAATTTTTCTGTTTTTTTTAATGAAATCTTGTCGAGACCGTTAGGAGTAATACAAATTTGGAATACATCTCTAATCGGTCAGATGTTGCCCCAGAAATCTGTTTGTCATGTTTCGACCCTTGCAAAGGTGTTTCCAGAATAAACTGTTGTTTTGCTAAAAGAAATAATTTTTCTGATTTTTTTTATGAAATATGGTCGAGACCAACAAGAGTTATACAAAATTGGAATACAACTCCAATCGGTCAGTTGTTGCCAAAGAAAACTGTTTGTTATGTTCCGACCATTGCAAAGAAGTTTCCTGACGAAACTTTTGTTTTGCAAAGACAAATAATTTTTCTGATTTTTTTTTGAAATTTGGTTGAGACCAATTAGAGTTATACAAATTTAAAATACAACTTCCATCGGCCAGATGTTACCCCAGAAAACGGCAATCACTTTTCGACCCTTGCAAAGAAGTTCACAGCAGAAACTTTTGTTTTGCAAGGACAATTAATTTTTCTGTGTTTTTTTTTTAAATCTTGTCGAGACCCTTAAGAGTAATACAAATATGTAATACACTCCAATCGGTCATACGTTGCCCCAGAAAACTGTTTGTTATGTTCCGACCCTTGCAAAGAAGTTTCCAGAAGAAACTTTTGTTTTGCAAAGAGAAATAATTTTTCTGATTTTTTTTTGAAATATGGTCGATACCAACGAGAGTTATACAAATTTGGAATACAACTCAAATCGGTAAGTTGTTGCCAAAGAAAACTGTTTGTTATGTTCCGACCCTTGCAAAGAAGTTTCCAGAAGAAACTTTTGTTTTGCAAAGAGAAATAATTTTTCTGATTTTTTTTTTGAAATACGGTCGAGACAAACAAGAGTTATAGAAAATTGGAATACAACTCCAATTGGTCAGTTGTTGCCAAAGAAAACTGTTTGTTATTTTCCGACCCTTGCAAAGATGTTTCCAGAATAAACTTTTGTTGTGCAAAGAAAAATAATTTTTTTGATTTTTTTTTTAAATATGGTCGAGACCAACAAGAGTAATACAAATATGTAATACAACTCCAATCGGTCAGATGTTGCCGCAGAAAACTGTTTGTCCTGTTCCGACCCTTGCAAAGAAGTTTCCAGAAGAAACTTTTGTTTTGCAAAGAGAAATAATTTTTCTGATTTTTTTTTTTAAATATGGTCGATACCAACGAGAGTTATACAAATTTGGAATACAACTCGAATCGGTAAGTTGTTGCCAAAGAAAACTGTTTGTTATGTTTCGACCCTTGCAAAGAAGTTTCCAGAAGAAACTTTTGTTTTGCAAAGAGAAATAATTTTTCTGATTTTTTTTTTGAAATCTGGTCGAGACCAATAAGAGTTATACAAATTTAAAATACAACTTCCATCGGCCAGATGTTACCCCAGAAAACGGCAATCACTTTTCGACCCTTGCAAAGAAGTTCACAGCAGAAACTTTTGTTTTGCAAGGACAATTAATTTTTCTGTGTTTTTTTTTTAAATCTTGTCGAGACCCTTAAGAGTAATACAAATATGTAATACACTCCAATCGGTCATACGTTGCCCCAGAAAACTGTTTGTTATGTTCCGACCCTTGCAAAGAAGTTTCCAGAAGAAACTTTTGTTTTTAACCACAATTAATTTTGCTGTTTTTTTTTTAAAATTTTGTCTAGATCATTAAGAGTAATACAAATATGTAATACAACTCCAATCGGTCATACGTTGCCCTTGAAAACTGTTTGTTATGTTCCGACCCTTGCAAAGAAGTTTCCAGAAGAAACTTTTGTTTTGCAACCACAATTAATTTTTCTGTTTTTTTTTTATGAAATCTTGTCGAGACCGTTAGGAGTAATACAAATTTGGAATACAACTCAAATCGGTAAGTTGTTGCCAAAGAAAACTCTTTGTTATGTTCCGACCCTTGCAAAGAAGTTTCCAGAAGAAACTTTTGTTTTGCAAAGAGAAATAATTTTTCTGATTATTTTTTGAAATATGGTCGATACCAACGAGAGTTATACAAATTTGGAATACATCTCAAATCGGTAAGTTGTTGCCAAAGAAAACTGTTTGTTATGTTCCGACCCTTGCAAAGAAGTTTCCAGAAGAAACTTTTTTGTTTTGCAAAGAGAAATAATTTTTCTGTTTTTTTTTTATGAAATCTTGTCGAGACCGTTAGGAGTAATACAAATTTGGAATACAACTCAAATCGGTAAGTTGTTGCCAAAGAAAACTGTTTGTTATGTTCCGACCCTTGCAAAGAAGTTTCCAGAAGAAACTTTTGTTTTGCAAACAGAAATAATTTTTCTGATTTTTTTTTTAAATATGGTCGAGACCAACAAGAGTTATAGAAAGTTGGAATACAACTCCAATCGGTCAGTTGTTGCCAAAGAAAACTGTTTGTTATGTTCCGACCCTAGCAAAGATGTTTCCAGAATAAACTTTTGTTGTGCAAAGAAAAATAATTTTTTTGATTTTTTTTTTAAATATGGTCGAGACCAGCAAGAGTAATACAAATATGTAATACAACTCCAATCGGTCAGATGTTGCCGCAGAAAACTGTTTGTCATGTTCCGACCCTTGCAAAGAAGTTTCCTGAAGAAACTTTTGTTTTGCAAAGAGAAATAATTTTTCTGATTTTTTTTTTAAATATGGTCGATACCAACGAGAGTTATACAATTTTGGAATACAACTCAAATCGGTAAGTTGTTGCCAAAGAAAACTGTTTGTTATGTTTCGACCCTTGCAAAGAAGTTTCCAGTAGAAACTTTTGTTTTGCAAAGAGAAATAATTTTTATGATTTTTTTTTTGAAATCTGGTCGAGACCAATAAGAGTTATACAAATTTAAAATACAACTTCCATCGGCCAGATGTGACCCCAGAAAACGGCAATCACTTTTCGACCCTTGCAAAGAAGTTCACAGCAGAAACTTTTGTTTTGCAAGGACAATTAATTTTTCTGTGTTTTTTTTTTAAATCTTGTCGAGACCCTTAAGAGTAATACAAATATGTAATACACTCCAATCGGTCAGTTGTTGCCCCAGAAAACTGTTTGTTATGTTCCGACCCTTGCAAAGAAGTTTCCAGAAGAAACTTTTGTTTTGCAACCACAATTAATTTTTCTGTTTTTTTTTTTTTAAATCATGAGGATGTTAAGAGTAATACAAATATGTAATACCTCCAATCGGTCATACGTTGCCCCAGAAAACTGTTTATTCCATGTTCACGACCCTTGCAAAGAAGTTCACAGCAGAAACTTTTGTTTTGCAAGGACAATTAATTTTTCTGTGTTTTTTTTTATGAAATCTTGTCGAGACCATTAAGAGTAATACAAATATGTAATACAACTCCAATCGGTCAGATGTTGCACCAGAAAACTGTTTGTTATGTTCCGACCCTTCCAAAGAAGTTTCCAGAAGAAACTTTTGTTTTGCATAGAGAAATAATTTTTCTGATTTTTTTTTGAAATATGGTCGATACCAACGTGAGTTATACAAATTTAGAATACAAGTCAAATCGGTAAGTTGTTGCCAAAGAAAACTGTTTGTTATGTTCCGACCCTTGCAAAGAAGTTTCCAGAAGAAACTTTTGTTTTGCAAAGAGAAATAATTTTTCTGATTTTTTTTTTGAAATATGGTCGAGACCAACAAGTGTTATACAAAATTGGAATACAACTCCAATCGGTCAGTTGTTGCCAAAGAAAACTGTTTGTTATGTTCCGACCCTTGCATAGAACTTTCCTGACGAAACTTTTGTTTTGCAAAAGAGAAATAATTTTTCTGATTTTTTTTTTAAATCTGGTCGAAACCAATAAGAGTTATACAAATTTAAAATACCACTTCCATCGGCCAGATGTTATCCCAGAAAACGGTTATCACTTTTCGACCCTTGAAAAGAAGTTCACAGCAGAAACTTTTAATTTGCAAGAACAATTAATTTTTCTGTTTTTCTTTTGAAATCTTGTCGAGACCATTATGAGTAATACAAATATATTTTACAACTCCAATCGGTCATACGTTGCCCCAGAAAAGTGTTTATGTTCCGACCCTTGCAAAGAAGTTTCCAGAAGAAACTTTTGTTTTGCAACCACAATTAATTTTTCTGTTTTTTTTTTATGCAATCTTGTCGAGACCGTTAGGAGTAATACAAATTTGGAATACAACACCAATCGGTCAGATGTTGCCCCAGAAAACCGTTTGTCATGTTCCGACCCTTGCAAAGAAGTTTCCTGACGAAACTTGTGTTTTGCAAAGAGAAATAATTTTTCTGATTTTTTTTTGAAATATGGTCGATACCAACAACAGTTATTCAAAATTGGAATACAACTCCAATCGGTCACTTGTTTCCAAAGAAAACTGTTTGTTATGTTCCGACCCTTGCAAAGAAGTTTCCTGACGAAGCTTTTGTTTTGCAAAGACAAATAATTTTTCTGATTTTTTTTTGAAATATGGTCGAGACCAACAAGTGTTATACAAAATTGGAATACAACTCCAATCGGTCAGTTGTTGCCAAAGAAAACTGTTTGTTATGTTCCGACCCTTGCATAGAACTTTCCTGACGAAACTTTTGTTTTGCAAAGAGAAATAATTTTTTTGATTTTTTTTTTAAATCTGGTCGAAACCAATAAGAGTTATACAAATTTAAAATACAACTTCCATCGGCCAGATGTTATCCCAGAAAACGGTTATCACTTTTCGACCCTTGCAAAGAAGTTCACAGCAGAAACTTTTGTTTTGCAAGGACAATTAATTTTTCTGTTTTTTTTTTATGAAATCTTGTCGAGACCCTTAGGAGTAATACAAATTTAGAATACAACTCCAATCGGTCAGTTGTTGCCAAAGAAAACTGTTTGTTATGTTCCGACCCTTGCAAAGAAGTTTCCAGAAGAAACTTTTGTTTTGCAACCACAATTAATTTTTCTGTTTTTTTTGGCACAATCTTGTCGAGACCGTTAGGGAGTAGTTCAAATTTGGAATACAACTTCAATCGGTCAGATGTTTCCCAGAAAACTGTTTGTTATGTTCCGACCCTTGCAAAGAAGTTTCCAGAAGAAACTTTTGTTTTGCAACCACAAATAATTTTTCTGTTTTTTTTTTTAAATCTTGTCGAGATCATTAAGAGTAATACAAATTTGTAATACGACTCCAATCGGTCATACGTTGCCCCAGAAAACTGTTTGTTATTTTCCGACCCTTGCAAAGAAGTTTCCAGAACAAACTTTTGTTTTGCAACCACAATTAATTTTTCTGTTTTTTTTTTATGAACTCTTGTCGAGACCGTTAGGAGTAATAGTAATACAAAATTGTAATACAACTCCAATCGGTCAGTTGTTGCCAAAGAAAACTGATTGTTATGTTCCGACCCTTGCAAGAAGTTTCCTGACGAAACTTTTGTTTTCCAAAGAGAAATAATTTTTCTGATTTTTTTTTGAAATCTGGTCGAGACCAACAAGAGTTATACAAAATTGGAATACAACTCCAATCGGTCAGTTGTTGCCAAAGAAAACTGTTTGTTATGTTCCGACCCTTGCAAAGAAGTTCCTGACGAAACTTTTGTTTTCCAAAGAGAAATAATTTTTCTGATTTTTTTTTAAAATCTGGTCGAGACCAATAAGAGTTATACAAATTTAAAATACAACTTCCATCGGCCAGATGTTACCCCAGAAAACGGCTATCACTTAGACCCTTGCAAAGAAGTTCACAGCAGAAACTTTTGTTTTGCAAGGACAATTATTTTTTCTGTTTTTTTTTTGAAATCTTGTCGAGACCGTTAGGAGTAATACAAATTTGGAATACAACTCCAATCTGTCAGATGTTGCCCCAGAAAACTGTTTGTCATGTTTCGACCCTTGCAAAGATGTTTCCAGAAAAAACTTTTGTTTTGCAACCACAATTGAATTTTCTGTTTTTTTATGCAATCTTGTCGAGACCGTTGAGATAATTCAAGAATTTGGAATACAACTCCAATCGGTCAGATGTTTCCCCAGAAAACTGTTTGTCATGTTCCGACCCTTGCAAAGAAGTTTCCAGAAGAAACTTTTGTTTTGCAAAGAGAAATAATTTTTCTGATTTTTTTTTAAATATGGTCGAGACCAAAAAGAGTAATAAAAAAATGTAATACAACTCCAATCGTTCAGATGTTGCCCCAGAAAACTGTTTGTCATGTTCCGACCCTTGCAAAGAAGTTTCCAGAAGAAACTTTTGTTTTGCAAAGAGAAATAATTTTTCTGATTTTTTTTTTAAATATGGTCGAGACCAAAAAGAGTAATAAAAAAATGTAATACAACTCCAATCGTTCAGATGTTGCCCCAGAAAACTGTTTGTCATGTTCCGACCCTTGCAAAGAAGTTTCCAGAAGAAACTTTGTTTTGCAAAGAGAAATAATTTTTCTGATTTTTTTTTTAAATATGGTCGAGACCAACAAGAGTAATACAAATATGTAATACAACTCCATTCGTTCATACGTTGCCCCAGAAAAGTGTTTGTTATGTTCCGACACTTGCAAAGAAGTTTCCAGAAGAAACTTTTGTTTTGCAACCACAAGTAATTTTTTGTTTTTTTTTTTTGAAAACTTGTCGACACCGTTAGGATACTACAAATTTGGAATACAACTCCAATCGGTCAGATGTTTCCCCAGAAAACTGTTTGTCATGTTTCGACCCTTGCAAAGATATTTCCAGAATAAACTTTTGTTTTGCAAAGAGAAATAATTTTTCTGTTTTTTTTTTTTATGAAATCTTGTCGAGACCGTTAAGGGTTATACAAATATTTAATACAACTTCCATCGGTCAGATGTTGCCCCAGAAAACTGTTTGTCATGTTTCGACCCTTGCAAAGATGTTTCCAGAATAAACTTTGTTTTGCAAAGAGAAATAATTTTTCTGATTTTTTTTTGAAATATGGTCGATACCAACGAGAGTTATACAAATTTGGAATACAACTCAAATCGGTAAGTTGTTATCCCAGAAAACGGCTATCACTTTTCGACTCTTGCAAAGAAGTTCACAGCAGAAACTTTTGTTTTGCAAGAACAATTAATTTTTCTGTTTTTTTTTTATGAAATCTTGTCGAGACCGTTAGGAGTAATACAAATTTGGAATACAACTCCAATCGGTCAGATGTTGCCCCAGAAAACTGTTTGTCATGTTTCGACCCTTGCAAAGGTGTTTCCAGAATAAACTTTTGTTTTGCAAAGAGAAATAATTTTTCTGATTTTTTTTTTGAAATATGGTCGAGACCAACAAGAGTAATACAAAATTGGAATACAACTCCAATCGGTCAGTTGTTGCCAAAGAAAACTGTTTGTTACGTTCCGACCCTTGCAAAGAAGTTTCCTGAGGAAACTTTTGTTTTGCGAAGAGAAATAATTTTTCAGATTTTTTTTTTGAAATATGGTCGAGACCAACAAGAGTTATACAAAATTGGAATACAACTCCAATCGGTCAGTTGTTGCCAAAGAAAACTTTTTGTTATGTTCCGACCCTTGCAAAGAAGTTTCCTGACGAAACTTTTGTTTTGCAAAGACAAATAATTTTTCTGATTTTTTTTTGAAATCTGGTCGAGACCAATAAGAGTTATACAAATTTAAAATACAACTTCCATCGGCCAGATGTTACCCCAAAAAACGGCTATCACTTTTCGACCCTTGCAAAGAAATTCACAGCAGAACCTTTTGTTTTGCAAGGACAATTAATTTTTCTGTTTTTTTTTTATGAAATCTTCTCGAGACCGTTAGGAGTAATACAAATTTGGAATACAACTTCAATCGGTCAGATGTTGCCCCAGAAAACTGTTTGTCATGTTTCGACCCTTGCAAAGATATTTCCAGAATAAACTTTTGTTTTGCAAAGAGAAATAATTTTTCTCTTTTTTTTTTTATGAAATCTTGTCTAGACCGTTAGGAGTAATACAAATTTTGAATACAACTCCAATTGGTCAGATGTTGCCCCAGAAAACTGTTTGTCATGTTTCGACCCTTGCAAAGATGTTTCCAGAATAAACTTTTGTTTTGCAAAGAGAAATAATTTTTTTGATTTTTTTTTTGAAATATGGTCGAGACCAACAAGAGTTATACAAATTTGTAATACAACTCCAATCTGTCAGTTGTTGCCAAAGAAAACTGTTTGTTATGTTCCGACCCTTGCAAAGAAGTTTCCTGAAGAAACTTTTGTTTGGCAAAAAGAAATAATTTTTCTGATTTTTTTTTGAAATCTGGTCGAGACCAATAAGAGTTATGCAAATTCAAAATAAACGTCCATCAGCCAGATGTTACCCCAGAAAATGGCTATCACTTTTCAACTCTTGCAAAGATGTTCACAGCAGAAACTTTTGTTTTGCAAGGACGATTAATTATTCTGTTTTTTTTTTTATGAAATCTTGTCGACACCGTTAGGATACTACAAATTTGGAATACAACTCCAATCGGTCAGATGTTTCCCCAGAAAACTGTTTGTCATGTTTCGACCCTTGCAAAGATATTTCCAGAATAAACTTTTGTTTTGCAAAGAGAAATAATTTTTCTGTTTTTTTTTTTTATGAAATCTTGTCGAGACCGTTAAGGGTTATACAAATATTTAATACAACTTCCATCGGTCAGATGTTGCCCCAGAAAACTGTTTGTCATGTTTCGACCCTTGCAAAGATGTTTCCAGAATAAACTTTGTTTTGCAAAGAGAAATAATTTTTCTGATTTTTTTTTTGAAATATGGTCGAAACCAACAAGAGTTATACAAATTTGGAATACAACTCCAATCGGGTAGATGTTGCCCTAGAAAACTGTTTGTCATGTTTCGACCCTTGCAAAGATATTTCCAGAATAATCGTTTGTTTTGCAAAGAGAAATAATTTTTCTGTTTTTTATTTATGAAATCTTGTCGAGACCGTTAAGGGTAATACAAATATGTAATACAACTTCCATCGGCCAGATGTTACTCCAGAAAACGGCTATCACTTTTCGACCTTGCAAAGAAGTTTCCAGAAGAAACTTTTGTTTTGCAAAGAGAAATAATTTTTCTGTTTTTTTTTTATGAAATCTTCTCGAGACCGTTAGGAGTAATACAAATTTGGAATACAACTCCAATCGGGCAGATGTTGCCCCAGAAAACTGTTTGTCATGTTTCGACCCTTGCAAAGATATTTCCAGAATAAACTTTTGTTTTGCAAAGAGAAATAATTTTTCTGTTTTTTTTTTATGAAATCTTCTCGAGACCGTTAGGAGTAATACAAATTTAGAATACAACTCCAATCGGGCAGATGTTGCCCCAGAAAACTGTTTGTCATGTTTCGACCCTTGCAAAGATATTTCCAGAATAAACTTTTGTTTTGCAAAGAGAAATAATTTTTCTGTTTTTTTTTATGAAATCTTGTCGAGACCGTTAAGGGTAATACAAATATGTAATACAACTTCCATCGGCCAGACGTTACCCCAGAAAACGGATATCACTTTTTGACCCTTGCAAAGAAGTTCCACACCCCAAGGATCAAAATCCACTTTTAATAATTTAGGGTGGGTAGTTAGATAGATAGAATGTCAACGTCGGAAGCTAAGCACATATAATGAAACAATTAGAAGAAAACTACACGTATAAGTATAACACCCCAAGGATCAAAATCCACTTTTAATAATTTAGGGTGGGTAGTTAGATAGATAGAATGTCAATGTCGGAAGCTAAGCACATATAATGAAACAATTAGAAGAAAACTACACGTATAAGTATAACACCCCAAGGATCAAAATCCACTTTTAATAATTTAGGGTGGGTAGTTAGATAGATAGAATGTCAACGTCGGAAGCTAAGCACATATAATGAAACAATTAGAAGAAAACTACACGTATAAGTATAACACCCCAAGGATCAAAATCCACTTTTAATAATTTAGGGTGGGTAGTTAGATAGATAGAATGTCAACGTCGGAAGCTAAGCACATATAATGAAACAATTAGAAGAAAACTACACGTATAAGTATAACACCCCAAGGATCAAAATCCACTTTTAATAATTTAGGGTGGGTAGTTAGATAGATAGAATGTCAACGTCGGAAGCTAAGCACATATAATGAAACAATTAGAAGAAAACTACAAGTATAAGTATAACACCCCAAGGATCAAAATCCACTTTTAATAATTTAGGGTGGGTAGTTAGATAGATAGAATGTCAACATCGGAAGCTAAGCACATATAATGAAACAATTAGAAGAAAACTTCTAAACTCTGAAAATTACTTAGCAACCGATGCATGAAATTGAAACTATTAATAACTTTAAGTTAAAAAAGGAAGTTTGTGGCAGGTGTTCCTCAAGGTTCCATATTAGGTCCAATTTTGTATATTATTTATGTATCATTTATTAAATACATTTTTAGACATGTAAAGCACTTTGTGTATGCGGATGATACTGCTTTGGTAATTTCTAGCAGTGATTTGCAAACATGTATCGACCTTTTACTTAAAATGGCCTCATGACTCTGGATTAATTATAAATGCTAAAAAAACTAAATGAATGCACATAAGATCCCCAAATACATATTATACCTGAAATAAAAACACATACTTCAGATTGTTTACACGATCAAATATGTTGAACTTGTGAAATAATAAAGTGGGAAACACAAATAAATAAGGTTTGTTTATGACTAAGATCACTTCTTAGTAGATTATTAAAATTACAATTCTTTGTTCCAATCTGTATACTTCGAATAATTTATTTATCATTAGCGGAATCTGTTATTAGGTATGGAATTGCAGCCCGGGGACTTTCCTGTAAAAAAATCATCAATCATGTTCAATCAGTGCAAAATTCATCGGTTAAATTATTAACTCTTAAAAGTTTACACGAACAAAGGCATAATATTCCATACTTTCATCAGAGCCTCAAAATTCTTTCAGTAAGATCAATTCTGTGGTACAAAATTATATTTCAGCACATTAATAACCCTATATATAATACAAATAGACTAGAGCACAATTACAATACTCCTCTCAATTTTAATGAAGGATTAATGGTTCCTAAGCATACGAACAAATATGGAAAAAGAACTTTAGATCACATGATTCCTAGCTGTTTAAATATGTTACTCGCTGGAATAAAAGAACTGTATTAAAACTAAACAGTTAATAAATATATTGAACACTTGGCTAGCTGAAAGAAACTATTTGTATTAGATAATAAGGAAATATTATTTAACGTATCATTTATTGTTGTCGTTTATTTATTATTTTTTTTTTTTATAATTTTGTAGAAATATTTTTGAGTAAGATTCTTGAGAAATATTTGTGCTTTATGTTTGTTACGTATGTTTTTATTTATATATATATATTTTGTAACCTTAACTGTAAATTTAGACTTTAACTGTAACTTTCTCAAAATGACTCCACAAGACCTCAGAATATAGTGGAATAGCAGAAGCACCATCTCCAATAAGGATGACCTCACCCGTCTTCTGCATTTACACTCAGTATCGATTGCTGCCCTCTCTGAGACTTGGTTTAAGCCTGCTCAACTCTTCAAGGTGAGTGGCTACCAGTGTCTGTCGGACGACTGCGTTGATGGGATGGGCGGTGCAGCCCTTCTCATCAAAAACTCCCTACCCTTCATCCCACTTTCCATTAAACCCCCAAATTCATCCTTCCAATTAGTGGCAGCTA
Organism: Halesus radiatus; assembly: GCA_022606495.2. NCBI lineage: Eukaryota > Metazoa > Arthropoda > Insecta > Trichoptera > Limnephilidae > Halesus > Halesus radiatus. The sequence continues at coordinate 17,659 of JAHDVE020007094.1, forward strand.
CTGTATCTAATATTACATTTATATCCCTCTACATTCCCCCTTCTACCCCATTTTATCTTTCCTTATGGGTCCATATGCTTGGAAAAATATCTTCTCGTTTGGTTATTCTGTGTCACTTCAATGCCCACTCCCCACTGTGGGGCTCTTCATCCACGGATTTCTCAGTAAATAAACTTATTGACCTTATGGACTCCTTGAACCTATGTCTTCTAAATGACGGATCCCCAACAAGGTTAAGTCACCCTGGACAGAGACCTAGTGCGGTGGAAATATCTCTTTGCTCCCCATGTATCTCTACACTAATTTCCTGGAGAACAACCTCAGACCTCTGCGGCATTGACCACTATCCCATCATTCTGTATCTGGCTCAGCGGTTAGATACTAACCCCTTTAAAACAAAGTCAAAACACATTACAAAGAAAGCCAACTGGTCCCAATTTAGAGAATCTATTCATGCTCTTACCCTCTCCCTTCCTACCCCTAATTCAGAAAATTGCACCTCCAATTTTCTTTGTGCAGGCACTGATTTTAGTCCTGGGGAATTGTGCAGAGACGGTTTGTATAATTTGTTGAGATACAACCGCACTGAATTTATGTGAGTGCAATGCCTCGACCGCACAATCAGTCAACATACCAAACCTAAACTCGGTTCAGAGTTGGGACGTTGGCCGATCGTATAGTGACTATAAATCAATCAAATCAACCAATTGTTGGGCCAACTAATTCGCCTCAGTTGGCCAACGCGCACAAACTACCCCTCTACACAATCGCCCAAACGTTTGAGTTGGGAGGTTGGGCGATCGTGTAGTCGGGGCATAAAAACCCACACACAATCTGCATGAATTAAATTTCACTTTGAGGCCATCTCCCTTCCCAGAGGTAGGTCAAGGTCCTAATCCTACAAGTGTGAACTCCACAGTGGTACAGTCCGTGGTAGGGTTGGCAGCTATTTGCTGGTAACATCGGAAGCCTGCAGCTCCGGGAGAACTGACTTCCTGTTGCCAAATCTCCCCCTTTTGATCGCCTGTCGGACGCGACAGGGTGTATGAGTTCTTTGCAACAGCATTTTTGCTCATTACCATCTTGTATCATTATTATTAGAAATTTGTGGCATTTTAAATGTTTCCTATTATAATAATAATGTTTTGTTGTCTTCTTTTTTTATATCAAATAACAAATAATGATATCCTCACTGGGATTTCCCGTGCTGGGGATTTCATTTACAAAATATTAAATTGCATTATATTAAATTGATGTGATTGATGAAAAAAAATGTAATACTTGTAAGGTGAGGTGTTTTAAGTGCAGTTGAGTGGTTTCGGTGTTAGTCTGTGTTTGGTGTTAATATATTTTCTATTTCAGATCTCCCTATGTAACGTATCCATTGTTCTATTAGATTTTTAAAGGACAGTGGGATTTTGTTGTAGAGTTTAGTACTATAGTATAAGAAGTTTTTTTGTCCAAATGTTGTGTTTGTGGTTCCTTGTTGGATGTGTCTTTGACTCTGAGATCTAGTATTTCTAATATGTGTGATTGTTTTTATTTCTTGTTTTTTTGTATTAATGAATGTAAAGTATTCAATAGAATCCAGTCCGTCTTCAATGCTGCGGTGAGAATGATATTTGGTGAATCTAAATATTGTCATATAACCCCACTTCTAAGGGATCACCTTCATTGGCTTCGATGCCCTGAAAGAATAGAGTTCAAGATCTGCTTACTGACCTTCAAAGCATTGCAAGGAATGGCGCCAGCTTATATATCTGAACTATGCATCCGACAAGAATTAAGCGATAGACAGCTTACTCTGAAATATTTTTCTATTTAAAAATATTATGTTTATCGTAATGCGTAATAATACTATCATTATTTTGAATTAATAAATAATAACTCTCCGAAGTCCCTCTCCCCGTTATAGTAAACGCACTTGAAGTGAAATAACACAAAACTGCGCTATATAAATACTTTGTTATTATTATTTTCGTATAACAAATATTTTTAAATACATTTATTCTTCAGACTTTCAAATTCTATTTAAATTTGTGGTTTCATAATTGTGTACATTTTTATTTAAAACGGTTTCATCCATAAAACATTTTGGTATTTGTTATTCAGAATTTCATGTATAAAACTGAACACATTGTAGAGCAGTCCTTTATATATACTCACATTTCCTTATTGGAATCCAACCAAGCTCCTCTCTCATTTGATTGATTCTTGTGTATTTGCCTTTCCTTAGTTATATTCCTCATCTCATACCTCTGCTTTGAATAATTTCCAGCTTCATTGACGGAAACACGGACTGTCCGAACCATTTTACTTAAAAAGTGGTGTCAAACAGGGAGGATGTATGTCTCCAGTATTGTTCAACATATACATGGATGAACTCACCCACTGGTAGGCTACCATATCGGAGGACAGTGTGCCAACAATGTGAGTTACACAGATGATATGGTTTTAATGGCACCGTCGATAAGGGGGCTACGTTTCCTCCTAAATATCTGTGAAGAATTCGTACACGAAATAAACATGCTGTATAACCCAAAAAAATAGCACTACTGATTATCAGATATGGACGGGGTTCTAAATGCATTTCACCAGCTTTCTTGAATGGCCAGCTTATGAAGGTGGTAGAAGAAGTCAAATATCTGGGACACGTCATTACCAGTAAGTTGATGGATGGCGATGATATCGACAGGCAGACACGAGCACTCGGTGTAAAGTCAAATATGCTCAGTAGAAGGTTTCGGCTTCGCAGTCCACTCGTGAAAAGGACGCTGTTTCTTGCGTTCTGTACAACCCTTTATACGTGCGAGCTCTGGGCGAACTTCAAGAAGGGTAGAATGGAAAGACTTCGCGTACAGTACAAGAACGCCTACCGCGCGATGTTCGATCTTTCTCTCACGGAGGGGCAGCCCTCATAAGAACCCGGGTGGCAGGATTTAGGGAGATAGTAAACAAATCTGCAAATGTCATTATTGAATCCCGCCAGAGTCCATATTCCAGCATAGACGCAAGATAGAGAAATATATTAACTCCATCAATCTCAAGTACAATAAAATCTGAAATCTTTTTATTTTTCGTCCTCTTTTTCCGGAATCGTCTTTCATTTAGGATATGTTAATATTATTTTCTTCAATGATTAAATACAATAATTCACTAACGTCTATTATGTTCTCTTTACATAATATATTTTGTTATAAATAAAAATTGCAAGAAGCGACTTTTAAACAATCGCGGTACAGGAACTAATGTAGGAAATTTAAAACAGCAAACCTTTCAACAGGGCTATATGTCTCTCGTTTCGCAATTGAAATGAGCACAGAAGATGTCGAGTTATTTTGCCAAAATAAAGGTTTAAAGACAAATAACATTGAAATCCTAAAACCTTTTAAAGAAACCCCATTCAGGACATTTAAGATTATGATTCAGTAAAGCGACATTAAAACTGTAATGAACCACGATTTCTGGCCTCAAGGCATCGTGTTCAGAAGATTCAGAGAAGTTGTCGAGCGAATTACGAAAGAAACAAAAGAAAATGAATAACCTAAACATTACTCCGATCAATTGCCGATCAGTAATATAAGAATAGAAAAATGTATTCTCGATCTGTGTTCTATGAACGATATTATTTTATTACAAGAGACGTGGCTTTTACCAACTGATTTAGATTTTCTCAATGAAATTCACCCTGAATTCACGAGCTATGGGAGTTCAGCGGTAGAAATCTCTAGCGGTCCACTAAGAGGACGACCATATGGCGGACTAGCTATACAATGGAAGAAATCACTCAAGGCAGTGACGATCGACTGAAACTCCCAGAATACTAGCGATTGATATCACACTAAACGCTGGAACATTACTTGTCATGTGTGCATACATGCCTGTGGACAACACTGATAATCTACCAGAATATTTATCCTGTCTATCGAAATTGCACACGATAATCGAGGAACGAGACAACCCTAATTGTATAATCCTGCGAGACTTTAATGCCAATATGAATTCGCCTTTTGGGCGTGAACTTAAATCATTCTGCTCAGAATACAACCTACAAATTGCAGATGTTCATATACACATATGTAAGCGATGCACACAATACAACAAAGTGGCTCCACCATTGTCTCGTAACTCAGGCAGTACACAATACAATTGAAGATATGCACATTGACTACAATTCCGACTGGTCTGATCACAGATCACAGATCACACTACTCTAGGAACTATTGGGCTACCTACATATACTGCTAGATGTACAATAGTAGGGGATCCATGCCGATGGCAGCCCAAAAGTCAAGCACAAGTAGAGTCCTACTCCAGATATGCACAATTAGCCATAGGTCAACTTGGGATAATTTGTGGAACCGACACAGCAACTCATGACATCATCATGATAAATGCAGCCCAAATTGACGACCTATATGAAAACATTGTACAAGTATTACGTACCTCAGCAATGTCTGCATTTAATATGGGGAGAAAGCCTACAGAAGGGCGAAAATAGAAGGCTATAGCTGGTTGGAATGAGCAGGTTTCCTTACATTATGAAACATCGAGAAGTGCACACATAAAATGGCTGCAGAATGGACGACCTACTGATGGTCCTATCATGGAAGCTCAAAAACAAAGTAGATCGCTCTTTAAGAAAGAATATAAGAAGTGTCAAAGAAAATTCGAACAGATAAAAATGGATAAAATAGCAAACAGCTTTCAATGCAAGAACCTTACGTCTTTCTGGAACAAAACCAATACTGTATTGAAAGCAAAACATACCGCACCGAGCCATATTGATGGAAAATCTGAAAATAATGATGTTGCTAAAGTTTTTAGGAATGCTTTTTGCTCCACACCAGTTCAACCGCAAATAATGGATAAACAGATTGATGCACCAACAAATCAACCAGAACAACAGCCGTCCAACGTCATCATACCTGAGATGATCCAACGAGCAATACGCAATATGGCAGGAGGTAAATCTGCAGGTCACGGTGGACTTGTCATAGAACATGTAAAACATGCGGGGGGGTACGTAACAACTCCGCTGGCCTCTCTCTTCACTGCCATGATCGGACTCAGACACATTCTGATAAAAATGTCCAAAACCATAATAATACCGATCCCCAAAAGCCGTCAATTGAACCTGACATCATCAGTTAATTACAGGCCCATATCTCTTGCCACAATAACTGCAAGAATCTTTGAAAAAGTCATCTTACACTTAACCGAAGACAAGCTCAATACAGAGGACTCCCAAATGGGCTTCAAAGCTGGATGCTCAACTGTACAGCCATATATAGTATGAAACAAACAATTGAATATTATAAAGCCAGAAAAACAACGGTATACGCATGCTTCCTAGACTTGAGCAAAGCTTTTGACAGGGTTAGTCATAATAAGTTGTGGGAAAAACTGACCGAACGACAAGTACCACCGCAAATTGTTAATATATTAAGTACATGGTACAACCAACAGGAAAACTTTATCAGATGGAATGACAGCCTATCAGAAGCAGCTCAATTAAAGTGCGGCGTTAGAAAAGGAGGCTCAATGTCCCCAGTGCTTTCAATGTATACATGGATGAACTTAGCAAAACTCTGAAGGAAACAAGAATTGGATGCCACATTGCTGGAGTATGTATGAACCATATCAGCTATGCAGATGACATGGTCATACTTGCCCCATCGGTAAGAGTAATGAGAAAACTTCTAGCCATATGCAAATCATACGTTATTAGTCACGGGCTGATGTATAATGCTAAAAAATCGTCACTGCTGATTTTCAAAACAAATACGGGTCCTGCTGTCATTCCGCCCATACGTCTCGTCGGAGCCAATCTTGAAATCTGCAGCGAAATCAAATACTTGGGGCATGTCATCACTGATGACCTAAACGATAAAAATGACATAGAACGCCAAAGAAGAGCACTGAGCGTACGTGCCAACATGATCGCCAGGAGATTTAATAGGTGCAGTTCTCCGGTAAAAAAGCAACTATTCCAGACATACTGCATGAACTTTTACACTAGCGGACTATGGACAAGATATACACAAGGCGTCATGGACACACTCCGAGTACAACGCTTACAGGGCGCTGTTCGGCCTCCCTTGGCGATGCAGCGCCTCGCAGATATTCGCAGAGGGAAGGGTGAGTCAGCGCTACCGGAGATCGGAAAACACTCTTGTCCAGTCCGTCGCCAAGTGGCAGGGCGCGCCCCTACATCGTAGATGGAGAATTTCCCTCAGGCCACTGTAGCATAAGTGCTAAATATGTTATCTTAATTCTATTTTATTTTTATTTTTATATTCTATTTCTACATTTTGTAATTTTTTATTATTTTTTAAATGTATTATTTTTATATGTGAGACAGAGTATTGCACTCACCGCTTTGTTCTGCTGAAATAAGGACATTATCATTATTATTATTTACATTTCCATTTTTATGAATATTCGTATATTATCTATGTTGAAAGATATTTTCAAAGAAGCCGAATGTGAACTCCTTGTTCTACAAAAATGGTTAAAAACCAACTAACTTACGATAAATGTCAGTAAAACAAAGTACTTAACTTTTTGAATTGACACAGGAGGACAACCAGGGAATGAATACAATCTAAAATTACATGAATGCCAAAACAATTTTTCACAATGTTCTTGCCCCCTTATTACGCATGCAGAAAGGACAAAATATCTTGGCATAGAAATAGACAAAAATCTTCAGTGGTACACTCACATAAATGGTATTACTAGGAAACTCACAAAATACACATATTTTTTTAAAACATCAGAAATATTTTATGTCAAAATGATGTTAAAACAGTTTACTGTGCGCTTTGCCACTCCCGCCTCCAATATGGTATACTAGGATGGGGATCGGCAACTACTAACCATATGAAACAATTGTCTAAAACCCAAAAGAGTATTATAAAGACCATATTAAAAGTCCCCAGAAGAACGCCGACAAAAGAAATTTTCAAATCTTTCGCAGTACCTAACATCCAACATTTCAACAGTTCAAAAAAAACTGAAGAAACTTAATTTTCATTACACAAGAGCGAACCAAAATGACGTTGTGAATATTCCTAAGTTTAAAACTGCTTTTGGACAAAGGAATTATAAATATCTCTCCACTGAGCTATATAATTCACTTTCACCGGCCATAAAAAATAAACAGAAAAACCAAATGATTTCAAAAATCAAAGGAGAGGAGTTACCCAGCATCTTGAGAAGAACTTCATAGGTGCTTAAAAACAATCTGTTTTTCTTAAATAAAACCTAGTCCGCCTCAGCACAGGAACCCCTAGTGGGGAGGACTAAGAAAAACATTACAAATTTTCTTATTAGCTTTGTAAAATTTTATTAAATAAATGAAAAAATATCTATTGTAACTAAATAAAAATATATCATGGGATGTACGGGACTGCACTAACCTCCTACATTCCGGAATAAATAAATAATTAGTTGTGTAGTGTTTGTATTTAGTTTATTTCTTCCAAGAAAATTATCTTTTTTGATAACTTTTTTAACACATATTAAAAATTTGCTCTGAAATTTAGTTTTAAATCCAATATTACACCAAGGTATTTAGATTCATTTGCTTTTTCAATATCTTCATCATTAGGGGGAACGGCTGCGGTGCCTGTTTCATACAAAACTGACTTTTGGATTGGAGGCTAAAATACCCATCCGAACGGAATGATCTATTTTTTTTTTTAAATAAAGGTTTAGTAAATATCTGGTATTTTATTTATTTTTGTTTTAATTTTTTAAGTATGTGCCATGAACGTATGTGTTACGATCCCTGGTTAAGAATCCGGAGGTCGTCCGGGTTCAAATCCCGGCAAGTGCAAGTAAATGTGTTTTTTGATAAGTTGTCACAATTTATTCATTTACTAACTAGCTAACTAACCATCACGCCTCTTTTCCGCAGGGGTAGGCAGAGAGGACGGACCGCCAAACAACTCGATCTTGGCATACACTTCTTGCTTCATTCAAATTCATACATTCTCCTCTGTTATTCCGACTTCTGACGTGGCCCGACTTAAGTATTTCATTAACTCGATCGTGCCATGTCTTCCTTGGACGTCCCCGGCTTCTTCTTCCATTCACATTGGGGTCATATATTCTCCTTACACTCCTTTCTTCATTCATTCGCTCTACATGCCCGAACCATCTAAGAGTCTCTTTCTCAATCTTGCTCATTACGCATACATCAGCCTTACATTCTTTATGAATCTCAACATTGTTCAAGACGATCTTACATGGTTTTACCACACATTCGTCTCAGAGATCTCATTTCCACAGCATTCAGTCTACTTTCATCCTTTCTCTGCCATTTTTATAATATATGATTTTTTTGCAATACATTCCAGAGTGGTAGATACTTTCAGTATCGCCCTGATGAAAGACCACCATTCAGAATAGAAACATTGTTTGAAATTGATTTAGCTGTGTTTGGTGACTAGATCTGAATAGCCACGTATTTCCCCACCTTCCTCCTCCCCTCCCCTTCTTCTTCCCCTCCCCAATACCTTCAACCTCAGAACATTCCCCAATTGGGAATGCTATAGTTTCACTGGCTCCGGACGGTTGGGAGCAGTTGAGACTCTTCGGGTGCAGTATTCATATAAAAAAAAAAAGATGACCTGAAGGACATCGAGGATATGAAGAGAAAAAGAAGAGCGATATCCGTTAGAGCAGGTGTGCCGTCAAGGCGTTTTCACCTTTGCAGCGCAAACGTCAAAAGAATACTGTTCAACACATTCTACACACCTCTGTATACGTCAAAACTGTGGGTGCATTACACCGCATCCCAATGGCAAAAGATATAAGTCACTTGCAGTAATGCATGTCGCCAACTATTCCGTCTATCAAGATACTGCAGCGCTACAGAAATGTTCCTGGAAGGACGAGTGCACTCTTGCAGGGCACTTCTCCGCCGCCGCATGGGAAGCCTATGGTGCAGAGTACGCCAATCCAAGAATACCATCATTACTGCCACGGCTGCATGGATGGAGTCTCCCTTGATGGGCCTTTGGAGACGGGAGACCATCAAATGTCCACCATGAACTTGTTCATTTTTTTTTCTCTCTTAGTGAATGAACTTACTTTGCACGTTTTATGAAGTCTTTTACTATATTTTGTTTTTCTTCCTCTTATTTAAGGTACCTATTATTATTTATTTGTTTATATTATGTACACTTATTGAAGTATTGCATTGCACTACCCCTGCATACCTTCTGGAATAAAGAACTAATATTATTTTTAAAAGACCGTCATATCGAATTAAAATGGATTTAGCTGTGTTTGGTAATCTGATCTGAATAACCAGGTACTTTCCAACCTTCGTCTCCCACATTCTTCCCTTCCCTACTCCCTTGAGCCTTACAGCATACCCCAAATGGGCTTAAGCCATGTAGGGGCCCATGGGCACACTGAGTTTGGGGCCCGCTTTGTAAACCCTAAATCTACACATAGGAAAACGACAAAACCAGAAAATAATGTTTCTTTAACTGAAGCGGTTCGTGCAAGACAGTGCTATGCCACTGAATCGCAATTTGGAGATACGAGCCGCTTGTACTCAATGTGTACCATTTTGACAACTAGTCGGGGCCCCCTTACGATGTTGGGGCCATAGGAAAAGCTGAAATATTTCTTCCCGAGTCCTGTGCCCTCAATGTGTACCATTTTCACAGCATGCTCAAAGATGACATATGTCCCAGGGAACTTGAAACACATCAGGACCTCCTTTGTGGAATTAATGTTTAAAAATACAATCAAATTGTCCCCCCCCAAGACGGAACTGCAAATGTGGGGCAGTTAGGACTCTTGAACGGTAATCATATTTTTTAAAACACGCACACACTTTCCAAATTTTAATTTCTTTGCTATTTTTTTTTTTTTTAATTTTATTAAATTTTATGAACTGCATTGACTTACAAATATTGATTTAAAAAATAATACTAGCCCCAAGTGTGTCCCCTTTGGAACACGGCTAGAATTTTAAACCCGGGTAAAAAGAGTACCTACGCTTTGAGAATTAAAGTTATCAAAACTAGTTTCTGACCCCAGACTAAATGGCGGGTCATTCCAGGCATACAGTCTAATTTTCTATTAATAATTTTCGTGTGCTTTACGTCTAAATCGACGCGTTACTCAGCCAACAACCAATCAGGAGGCTGGGCTTTAGTTCCCAGCAGTGAAAGTACACAGTTAGAGACGGTCATTTGAGTCATAGCATAACATTTTCCAGTATTTTGGAACATACATGCAGTTTTATATAAACAAATGGTCAACTTTATATAGCGCCGTTTAGTAATTTAATCACTTTTAGAACGCCTTGCGTTTTTTTTAATGCGGGTGCTCTTTTATAAAAAGAAGTATTTCGAACTAGTTTCTGACTGCAGACTAAATGGCAGGTCATTCCAAGAATGTGGAGCTAGCGTTCTGAATGCTCGGTCCCCAAACGTGACAACATTCATACGAGAGGATACAAGAAGTCTGTTATGACGTCCATAACAATATGTCATCCAGATTATGTATTTATATCTTTTGGATTTCTCATGGATAACAAATGAATACAAGTTTTAATACTGTTTATGGTATTATTGAAATTTTAAGAAATTGTTTATCTGCGTTTTGGTGTTATCACTGTCAACATTCTTATTAATTTGTTATCCACTTTTGTTGATTGCAAAGCTATTGCAAATATCGCAATCAAAACAATAATAAATCAATGTTTACAAAATTTACCAGAATCCGATCGCAGATAATCTCATAAATGCAATAACATTGAGGTCATGTTTATGTTGTAATCGATTACGAAAAATTACTTGTGAAAACAAATACATATCGCGAAGATCGTTCGTAACGTTAACAGACTAACTTTGCCGTGTAAGCAATGATCTTACGGCCGTTCTTCCCAACTTTTTAAATGATCAATCTGAAGTACCGATCAGCCAAGTGTTTGGTTGAGCAACGCTATTTTCGTCTGTTACCAAGCATTTTTTGTCGTCGATCAAGCCCGCCCACTTTCGTAGACAATAAAATGACATCAAACTAAAAATTGGTAAATATTTAAAGTTGGGACTGAGTTGAAAAACTGATCATTTTTAAAAAAAAGAACAATAACTTCAGATTCATAAAAATAAAAAAAAATATTTGCTTATACGGTAATAAAATAATAGTTTTTTTTCTTAAAAAACCCAAACTAAAAACCTAACACCCTGTGTTTTAAATATCCATTTTATGCAGTTGGCACATTTGAAAAATGTCATATCTTACTAAAGTGGCTTCCACTAACACAAACGAGTGTTTCCTTTAATGCGCATTGCGCCAAAACCACCTCTACCCTCTCGGAGGTTGGGAAAAAAAAACATTCGTACAGCGTCCAAAATGGCGCTGTAAAAATCATCAAAATATTATTATTATCACATACCAAATCATTATTCAAAAGATATGAATACCAAAATATCGTTTAATATCTCGGAACGGTCAGAACGCTAATATCTGTGGACCCGGTATCGATATATCAGATATGCGGCGGTATCATAATACGCATTTCTAGTGAGATGAGCAGTTAATATTATTGTTTTTTTTTTAAATTTAAGAGTATATAAATACTCGGTTTTTGTAAAAAAGTTTTTTATTTTTCCATGATTGCTGTTTCACTTAATTTGGTGGCACGCCTAGCTCGCCCCCATTTATTTCGGTTTCATCCCCCCCTGCGTGTTAGGGCATCTCTAGGTATTATTTGCTATGTTACGAATCTGCGTGATTTTATTGTTTCTGTTAAATATGTACTTGTCGCAATCAGGTATTTAAAATTATCAAGAGGATTTATTTGTTGGTTTGACGTTGGGCCTTGAAAAATTTTCGCCTGCGGAGCTTTCGTTGTGCTTCCTAAAATTGATATTTTGAAGTATTCTGTTTTACAGGGGTACATGGCCAAGTCTTTTCTTAAACAATAGAAGAGACAAGAGATAAATGACGAGTGACCTGAAAATTTTTCATGTGATATTCTGGTATTTTAACAAGAAAATTATTTTATTTTATTTTAGTACATAAAACAGGCAATATGCCCAAAACTGACACACATTAATGTTGACATAGCAAATAACTTTTGTAGCAAGGGAAACTTAACACCAATTTTGTTGCAAAATATGAAAAGGGAAATTTAACACTACTCTTTTTGCAAAATATGAAAAGGGAAACTTAACACTACTTTTGTTGCAAAATATGAAAAGGGAAACTTAACACTACTCCTTTTGCAAAATATGAAAAAGGAAACTTAACACTACTTTTGTTGCAAAATATGAAAAGGGAAATTTAACACTACTCTTTTTGCAAAATATGAAAAGGGAAACTTAACACTACTCCTTTTGCAAAATATGAAAAAGGAAACTTAACACTACTTTTGTTGCAAAATACGAAAAGGGAAATTTAACACTACTTTTTTTGCAAAATATGAAAAGGGAAATTTAATACCACTTTTGTCGCAAAATATGAATTGGGAAATTTAACACTACTTTTTTGGAAAAATATGAAAAGGGAAACTAGCAGCAATTTTATTGTAAAATATAAAAAGAGAAATTTAACACTACTTTTTTTGCAAAATATGAAAAGGGAAATTTAATACCACTTTTGTCGCAAAATATCACCGTTTTTGCTGAAAAATAATCCCATTTTCCCCAAAATGACGTGAATTTCACCAAAATAACGCGAATTGCAAAGAATGTATTGTTAAGAACAACAATGCGATTTTTCCAGGTCCTCGCGTATTGGTAAAAATAAATCTTGTGATCATTTCTTATTACTAAAGCAAGAAATACTAAATTCAATAATGGTAGCTAGGAAAATGTATAAGGTTTCAAAGGGATGAATCATTAAAACGTTCAAAAATGCCTTTACTAGATTTCAAACTACACATATTTTCATTCATAGAATTGACAATGTTAAATTTTGAGAATTTTTGTATTTTGAATCCATACACATTTTCTCAACTACCTGTACAGAATTTACAGATAAATCGTTTGTAGTATTGCTAGAGTTAGCAACCTGCAAAGTGATATCCAGCGCTTTATTTGAGTGCTCCATCAGGTCAGCTATTGGGGTCAGTTCAGTTCGGCATGGTCGCGCCAGTCCGAGGGTCGACCTCGTCTCTTTATTGACGACATAAAAATGCAGATTACGATTTTACGTGTCACCTCGCGCAGCTGTGGTGAGGTGACTATAAAATTTCTAGTATTTCAAAAGCCAATTCGGCATTGATCTCGAAATAGACAATATTTCATAAGATTACAAGCGATGTTTCGATTAGCAATGAGTCGTTCATGAACGAGCCGTTCATTTGTGCCGGCTCGTTTTGATGAGCCGTGAGCGTACGATTCATGTTCTTTTTAAGGAAGATTCCTTATCCTTTTAGACCGCTTAACTGCAGAATTCCGGAAAAACATCCTAAACAGATTGTTAAGAGATTATTTGAAAACACAAATTGATGAAATATCTTCAAGGAGCACAAGGTTTCGAATCAAAACTTTTCAAAACAATAAGGAACTCCAGTGAAAAATATGATATGATATAATGGATTTAAAATATGCATTCAAATAGATCAGAAAACGCCGATTCTGAATATATAACATTAGTTATTTAATTATAAATAAAAAAAATAAATACGTAGAGTTTGTAAATCGTTATTTAAAAGTGAATAAATAATCATCTCATCAAAACACCTTGTTATGTTCGTACCATTGCATTTGGAACATCTGACGTCGCATACGCATTCTGTTATTTAATTAGTATGGAAATTCATCTTTTTCAATTTTGTTTTGTATGTTAAATATGTATTTTTTTGGTTTTGGCGAAATTTAAACTTAATTTGGATGACTTTAAGCTCTTTAGTTGTTCAATATAAAATAACTATTAGTAATGACATAAGTTACAGTATTCATGAGCAAACCAATTATCAATACGGATATTATGATAATGTTAATGCTCAATACTATTATTACTCTTCGAGTTAAAGTTTCTGAAAAGGTACGTAATATTATTACTCGTGTTTAGTTATGGTTTGCCAAGAATAGAATATAAAAATATGTACGGTGAAGCTCATCCTTGTTTTGACATTTGACATTCTAATCTCAAAACTGAACTTTAAAAAATTTAAACTTTGAAAATTATTTTAACTGTGAAAACTAACTTAAAAAAAAAACTAAATATACCGGTTAACCGTTATTATCGATAAAAAAAATTACGAAAAATTGGACTGGAATTCCTTATTACATTGGATTATAATGCATTCATCCATTTCTATTTAATTATTTGTATACCATAAATACGCCTTTTAACGAAGAATTAAGTTTTGTAACATGATACCTACTATGCCGCCTGCATTTGTATTTCCACATATAACTGTAAACCTTAATAGCTAATAATGTGTAAAGTTGACAGTAACCTAGTTGGTAACATACCCAAAATAGAGTTTTTCTCTTGTTAAAACTACGCAAATACTGATATTTGTAATGAATTTCATTTGCTGAATGACATCTGACAGCTGTCACTCGAGAGAACCGGAACCGCAGTCAAGCAATAAGTCTTTAAGCCTAAGAATAAGGATAAGGAATCTTCCTTAAAAATAGCGAGAATAGGACTCCTGGTATACCGAACCACGGCTCAATTGAACTGTGACTCTTTTCGACAAACCTCGGAACCACGATTGGTTCACCATTTGAAAAGGTCGTTTATTTATCTAAAAAGATAAACATATAATTTATTCACACAATGACGCATCATTTATTTATATAAAATCATCATATGCGTGTCTAATTTCTACAAGCCAACGATCATGGGTCTTGCAATTAATATTTGGCGCCGTGATGCATCTTAAAGCATTTTTTTATCTAGGGTTTACACATTCGTATGTTGGGATAAGAATAATTACAGCTTTTACATGTGTGTAGGCACTGTACAGTACGCGAACGGCGCCTGACAGTCTGGCATCTGGATGTTATAATAATAATAATGTGTTTATTTCAGCTGAACAAAGCGGTGAGTGCAATACTCTGTCTGCCATATAAAATAATACATAAAAATAAATTACATTATGTGGAAATAGAATATAAAGAAATCGAATAAAAATAAAGAGGTGAACATATTTAGCACTTGTACTACGGTGGCTTGAGGAAAATTCTCCATCTATGATGTAGGGCGCGCCCTGCCACTGGGCGACGGCCTGGACAAGAGTGTTTTGCGATCTCCGGTAGCGCTGACTCATCCCGGCTACTATGTGGTACATCAAACAGCGAACCCATGCGCCCTTCCCTCTTCGAACATCTGCGAGACGCCGCATCGCCGAGGGAGGCCGAACAGCGCCCTGAAAGCGTGGTTATACTGTACTCGGAGTGTGTTCATGACCTTATTATGTACCTATGGGAACTGGGAGCCGGAGAAACTGGAAGTCGTATGAACCGAAAGTCAGTTTTTAATATGGGTCGACTCTTAAATGAACCGTAGGAAAATATTAAATTGGTTCCGTGACTCTCTCTCCTAACAAATTAATCATGGCCGATCGCTAGTTTCGATCTTGGGTTCAAAAATTCTTTTAATATTACAAAATTTAACAAAATTGTCGTTAACTTTGTTCCAATTTTCATTGGTAGCCGAACCGCAGTGGCACATTCGCCAAAAACTGACACCGCCACGGAAAATTCGTTATCAATTTAATTCAATTAAGTTCATTCCTTTTAAAAAAATTACAAAAATTTCATTTTAAGGCATTTTTAAAGATGCGCGTGTTATGGTCCACAATGGAGTGCTGTTACCGACCCTGATATATGGCAGTGAGGCATGGAACTGGCAGAGGAAGGATGAAAGTAGACTGAATGCTCTGGAAGTGATATCTTTAAGGCGAATGTGTGGTAAAACCATGTATGATCGTGTGAAAAAAGTTGAGATTCCTAAAAAATTCAAGGCTGATGTAAGCGTAATGAGTAAGATTAAGAAAGGGATGCTTAAGATGATTTGGGCATGTAATGCGAATGAACGAAAAAGGGAGTGTAAGGAGAATACATGACGCGAATGTGAATGGAAGAAGAAGCCGGGGACGCCCGAGGAAGACATGGCACTATCGAGTGAATCAAATACCTGAGTCGAGTCATGTTGGAGGTCGGAATAACAGAAGAGAATGTATGAATGTGAATGAAGCAAGGAATGTATGCCAAGATCGAGTTGTTTGGCTGTCCGTCCTCTCTGCCTACCCCTGCAGAGAAACGCCTTGATTAGTCAGTCTAATTAGTGTAGATATTCCTTTTAAAATTTTTGCACACTTGACGTTTAAAATACAAGGAAAATTACTGGGTAGGGGTAGGGGTAGGGTTAGAGATTAAAAAACTCTACTTAAAACTATTAATAACCCCGGGTAACACCGGGTACTTCTGCCAGTATAATTTAAAATTTAAAGGTATAACAGCATATTTACATCTCTATACATGAAAAATGATACTGTCTGTCTGTCCTCAATTTTCTGGAAAATTGCTGGACCGGTTTCGCCGAAAATAGCACAGTTTGTTCTAATTAATGCTGGGAAAGTTTAGAGAGAAGTTTGAATGAAATTCAACATTTAAAACTATTGCTATAACGTTTTAAAATTACTATGAAAAACATTGAGGTTATCCCATAGATATACCACTCTGGTTAGCCACAGATTACATATTCAAAAGAAGAACGTTTGTTTCTGAAAAACATTTTCAAAATACAAGTAGGTACCTACTTAAGAACTTTATTATTTAGATACATTTTTTAAAAATAAGTGTTTGGAATGAAATAAAATTTCAAATGCACGTTTTTTTGTTTTAGATATAGTAATAGTCGTCACAAGGCATTACTTTCGCTGTCAAATCAATTATGGCACCCAAACGACAAGCAAAAATTCACAAATTCATAACTTTATTCCAAAAAAAAACCGAGCAAGGCCGGGTAATGTGTATTAGCTAGTTTAATAGTGTTATTATTAAGTTCTGCATCTATTTTAGTTTTTCATTATCATTGTGACAGCTGTTTCGGCGTTCAACGCCATTTTGAGACGACTTAATAATATGAATCTATTTAGACCCACCAAATTTCATTTTTTATTGTGCCTTAAATGATTTATTACCGAAGAAACCGATTTACTGAGATCGTAATTGTGATAATATATTCCACATTCTGGGAAGTACTTTGAAATCTGTTTTCTGTGCAAAAATAAAAAAAATAATCCCGAACAAGGCCGGGCACACCGACAACAACGAATTTAAAAACAAAAAATATTTTTGGACGTCATGACCGCTAACGTGACGTCATAAATCGACAATAACAGCTGGTGCTGTCAATAAAACTGACCTTGTGTCGAATGTTTAATGTTTTGCTCCTCGAGGCTAATGCAAATACAAATCCCTGCGCACGCGTTACCAGGTACTGGTTACTACCACAATAAAACGCTGATAATGAATGTAAACAAAACAAAAATAATCCTTCCTGAAATGGCGCGTAATATGTTGCAATATACTTGTTCGTTGTTTTCCTTGGACTGTCGTGCAGAATGTGTAGGTTTCACACACTGAACAGAAAAGTCATAGAAGTGTGCACGATGTCTTCTCTCTATTTCGTGTATTTATTAACCTGTTAACCTAGCGTGACGTATTTATACGTCAAATGTAAACAGTGTCGAGTACGGGTAGTACGTAACAAAACTTCTTCCAAATATATGTCGTACCGTTTCATACAAAACTTAATTTTGGACAACAACTTTCTAAACCTTCCCGGCACTAATAAAAACAAACTGCTATTTTCAGCGAAACCGGTCCAGTGATTTTCGTGAAAATCGAGGACAAACAAACAAATAAACACACAAACTTATATTGATTTATATATATATATGGATATTATATACGCCCTATATGGGCTTTTACATATTTAGTTAGTTATAATAGTCACACAGGTGCAAAACACATCACAGTAGGTACATAGATAAAATAGATAGCCTTCATGAAATACAACAACTAAATATTTCATTTGTCTCACCAATGAATATAGGAATAACACAGTGTAAGTACCATTCCAAGTAATTAGCTACAGAGGCGAATATTCAAAACATACCTCACATTCACTGATACTTATACTCTAGACACATATATTAATAATTGTTGAGGATGTATGCAATAGTCATCTGTTTGTATTTGTATTCCGAGCAGTTGAACATATCTACTATGTCTGAAAAAGTATTACCTTCTGCGTGAAGTCTAGGTACAAGAGAATTTTTGAATGACTCAGTCCTGAAATTATTGTTACAATTGGATAAAATTTTATATCGAGCAGTTCTAGTTGGAATATTAAATTTAATTAAGCAGACTATATCAAGGCTGTCTATAAAACCATTAGCAATTTTGAAAAAAAAGTTAAGTAAGAAACAAGTCTTCTATCTGAGAGTTTTAATAATTTTAGTTCTTTCATTAAGTAATTGCAATTTATAGTTTCAATAGGTAATAATTTAATCATATGACGAAATCTTCAACAAACTTCACATTCCGCCAATAAAACAATTATACTCTAAAACAATACTACTTTACATTCATAAATACAAAATACAAGAAATAACAACAATCACACATATTAGAAACACTAGATCTCAGAGTCAAAAATACATTCAACAAGGAACCACAAACACATTTGGACAAATTCTTATACTATGGTACAGCGCCCTTGAGGTGATTTTTCACAAAACGGCGCTATACAAATCATCCATTTAAACTCTACAACAAAATCCCACTATCCTGTCACAACAATAATAATAATTTTAAAAATTAAATAAAACACTGGATACGTTACACAGGGAGATCTGAAATAGAAAATATATTAACACCAAATAGGTACAGACTAACACCGAAACCACTCAACTGCACTTAAAACACCTCACACAACAATTATTTATTTAGGAATTACATCAATTTAATATAATGTACAGCACGGGAAATTCCAGTGAGGATGTCATTATTTGTTATTTTCTTATAAAAAGGAAGACAATAAAACATTATAATTATTATCTAGGTCTGCGAACCAGTTTTCTTCTTGAGTCGCTTGGCTCCACTCCAATCTCCAGGCTCCTCCGCTCCTCGCGATCCTGCGCAGAGTGGAGAGCCAAGACACCAACGTTCCGGACCTCCTGCCACTTTGCCAGTGACCATGAGCTTCTCCAGGTTGGAGTTCTCGGTTTGGCTAGCGACATGTGCAAAGAATCTAAGGAAACGCTGTAGGCAGACAGTTGGTGGCCTATTGTAGATGCAAAGCTCTTCCAGAATTGATTTATGTTTGCGTCTTTTAAATTTCTTTAACGGATAATCAAATGACTTTCTAGGGATTTACTGTTCAGCGGTATTACCTGTGCGCATGGAGATCGTAGTTTGATGCGATATTTTGAAGGACACTACTATTTATATTAATTACTTGGAAGCAGGAAACACTAATAAACGTGACCTCCTTGACAGCTTCGGCCCTGAGTCGAATGGCGCCTGAATTTGGCGCCTTTTGAAACGTAATTATCTATATATTGATACTCGAATTTCATCAGCGGAGTTATTTTTATAATCGTTCGATTTTGACTCGCTTTCTCCCAGATTTCGCTGTACGGTAAGGTCGATTACTGCGTGAACCGCATTCGTGTAACCTCTGAGCTCATTTGTTTTTTAAATCATTCATTTCATCGACTTTTCATAAGTTTCGCTCTTCAGTACGGTAGACATTTGCTTGGACTCCATAAAGTTCCCCGATTGCTTAGTTCGAGCGGCGATCCTGAAAATATTACTCGAACATTCAACAACTCTGTATACATAAAAATCAATGTAAGTTTGTTTGCTTGTTTGTTTGTCCTCGAACTTCCCGAAAATTGCTGGACCGGTTTCGCTGAAAATAGCACGGTTTGTTCTTATTAGTGCCGGGAAGGTTTAGAGAGTAGATTGAATGAAATCCAATATGTAAAACTGTTGCTATAACGTTTTAAAATTAGTATGAAAAACATTGAAGTTAGCCCATAGATATAACACTCTGGTTAGCCACAGATTGCATATTCAAAAGAAGACGGTTTTTTTGGGTAGAATATTTTCAAAACGAAAAACACAAGTAGATACCCTACTTAAGAACTTTATGATTTAGATATAATTTGAAAAAATAAAAGTTTGGAATGAAGTAAAATATTCAAATGAATGTTTCTTTATTTGGAGAGAGTTACTTTCGCTGTCAAATCGTGTATTGTAACCGAACAAGCCCGGGTACACATCAGCTAGTTGTTCATATAATTTCACACTTAGATTATTTTAAATTAAGGAATGATAAAACAAAAAAAATTACACCATCACTTTGCAAGCACAAAATTCTGAATTTACTTTTGAGAGTAATGATATAGTATTGTAAAATTTTTGTGTGCAGTGCCAGGGAACACTTCTCCCTCTTCCTGTGTCAGCTGTGGTTAGAGGTGCATAAACGTGGAGATAATCTTCTCTACCCAGTGAGCGGGCTGCCAATTGCTACTGTAGGGTTTTTATTTAATTTATTTTAAAGAATTGTAAAGTGTGTTTTATGTGCTATGGCACTTGCATTCTTATATTTAAACCCGCTCACTAAGGTAATGGAGGGTATAAGATGGAATTTGGGCGGAGACGGAGGGGGTCAGTGCTGGAGATGGAGGGATTCGAGTTCGATTCTAATTTGAAGTAAATTATTTTTCGAGTCTATCGAATTCGATAGCCGTTTGCACATATTTTATACTGCAGTGGAATTGGCGTTTGGGTGAATTCAGTTACAGTTAAATGGGTGTATTTGAATTTGACTCGCGAAATCAAATTAGAACATTCTCATTCAATTCATTCGAATTTGATTGCCGTTTTTGTAGGTTTCATACTACAGTAGGATCGATAAAGGCGTTGCATCTCTTGAACTTTTATGCTCTTTGTCTATGACGAAATTCAATTCAAATGAATTGATATTAACAAACAATATAGTAGGTACAAGCGTAACTGCATATTTGATATTACAATTTGGTTAAATATCTCCGTTTTATACCGCACGGGAGTTCTGTCTGTCCGTGGCCAGTGGGACTCGTGCAACCCCAATTGTGAGGCTCAAGGGAATGAGATGGAAAAGATAATGGTTTGGTTAGTATCTGGCTATTCAGATCTGATCACCAAACACGACAGAAGCATTTTTAATAATTTTTTATGAGACTATCATCTGGAGCCAGTGAGATTATGGCACCCTCAATAGGGGTGTATTGTATGGCTGAAGGTAGTGGGAATGGAAGGAGATGGAGAAGAGGAAGGTGGAGAATAACCTGTCTATTCAGATCAGGGGCACGATTCCGCATTATCCTCATCTTTGGCTTAAAGACTTTTCGCTTAACTGCGGTTCCGGTTCTCTCGGATGACAGCTGTCATTCAGCGAATGACGTTCTTTAAAAATATCGATATTTGCGTAGTTTTAACAAAAGAAAAACTCAATATTATCCTAAGTATTGACATTAAACATGATAAGTGATTTATTAGTCCCATAATAATGCTATTTAAGTAACCGAATTGACGAAATTGCGATGTTTGTAAAGTTTCTTGGCCAAAATCTCCAAATTTTCTTATTCTATTATGCATATGAAGAAGCATGTCTGTGTTTGTTTGATTTGTATACAAATCTTTAAAAAGTTTTATTCCGAGCTTGATGAAATTTTGCACACTTGACGTTCGAAATAAGATGAAGGTCACTGTCTATATGAGATTTCGAAAAACTACCCCCTTCCCCCTTTCCCACACCTTAAAGCAGTATTTTGGTACTTCCTAATGAAATTTTGGGCACTTGACGTTCAAAATAAGGGGAAAATTACAGGATAGGGAATAGCAAGGAGAAGGGGAAGGAGGAACACATCACAACCCACAAGCTTTCCTCTAAACCATTCTTAACCCCGGGCAACGCCGGGAACTTGAGCTAGTGTGAGTTGATTCAAATAAACTCTTATAAACAATAATAAACTACACGTGCTAAGTAACAAAATAAATATACCGCAAATACCCTGAGAAATATCTTCAGTTCGCCATGGGACACACACGTCAAAGACATCTACACAAACTCCCAAATACTTGTGTTTAACACCATTCCCACCTGTGAAATAAATTAAATCAATTAAAACACTCAGATGCTTTCAGAACTCAGTAGTTTACTCGGTAAAAGGGCACAGACATAGTAAGATTACACAAAGGGAACAGGCTAACCTAAATATTACAAATAATGTTACGGGTAATCTCTGATTCTCTCTCTGAAATATTCTACGAACGGCATTGTTAAAGGTGACTTGAAATACAATTACAACACAATGAAATGGGGATAAGCAAGATACAGCTCACGGTTGGGAATGATGGTGCTCGAACATGGTGAAGTCGGACGCCGATCGCGTGTCCGGGTAGTACTCGATCGCCAAGTCCACAGAGAGAAAGGATGTTTCCGAGGCCGGGTGCGAGGAGAGAATCCCACGTCGAGAGCGCGCGGGGAGGATGTTCCCAAGGCCAGGTCCACGGAGAAAATGAAGCGTTGAGAGCGCGCGGGCGGAAACGGGGCCGCGTATGAGTGATGTCTATTTTTGTCGCTAGGGGTGCTAACCTAACGAGTGGCTAGTATTTATGGGGTATTTGCGTTATGTAACAATGTCTTTATTACAAATGCAAATTATGTCTTGTAAATGTTATTAAGTATGTTTATTTCTAAGAACTGTATGTACTGCAGGTTCTGCATATGTCCCACAATGATTCTCTTAACTCTTGGAAATACAATGCGTATTGTATTGCATACTTTTTTTTTTTTTTTTTAAATAAGTGTGATCACAAACTTCAAGCAATCTTACCAACGAGCCCTCCATTGATATGGTTGGTGTAACCTGAAGTGACCAGCTCAGGTATGGGGGCTCCATCGAAGCCAGAGTAAAGTTAGCCTCGCAGAAGCTGGGCGTATTGTACAGAGCCCGCAGATACTGCAGATAGTACACAACTGCTGACCCTGTACAAATCGCAAGAGCGCCCCACTGTAGAATTTGACAGCCACCTCTGATCGGGAGTCCCAAAATATCTGAAAAACCCCTTGACTCTGCGCAGAAACGGGCGGTCCGTTTGATAGATTCGCCCATCACAAACGGACTGCAATCTTTGGAGCACACACGTCTGGTGGGAATGCTGTCCTTGTTCTACCGGTATTTTAATGGAAGGTGCTCTGAGGAACTAGCGTCATTGATCCCTTCGGTACCGGTGAACAGTCGGGAAACACGCCAAACGCGCGCCCAACATTTGTACACGGTTGACATTTGTCACAATTATCTGCCGGCCTCTGTGTTTCCTCTCTCCTATAACATGAGTCTCTTCAAGACCCAAGTTCACTCCTTCCTATCCTCTAAAATACCCTTCACAGAGCATCCCCAAAGATGATATAGACCTTGAGTGACATTATTTGCCTCAGGGCCTCCTGTGCGGAGTTACTGGAAAAAAAAACTTCTTAAAAAATGTATTTTCATTAACATACAATCAGATTCGCGGTTGAGCACAATGTCTTTAACCTTAAGGATAAGGATAATGTCTTATCCTTACGAAGAACCGGAATCAGTCCACTGGTCACCGAGAACGGGTAAAATCATTTCAAGCGACATTTCGGTTCAGAACGATGGTATATCACCAGGGCGGTACTATCGTATCAATAGTATCGACCATCTCTACAAAAGCACCTTGAATGTTAATTTGTACTATCAGTAAGTAAGTTTCATCAGTCGCCTTGTATAGGTAGAAGATAAAATATTAATTGACTTGAAATCCGAAATCATAACACAGAGTAATTTATGTATACGCATACATCAATTTTATTATTATTTTATTTATTTATTTGTTTATTTATTTAATGCGCAGAAAACAGATTTCAAAGAACCTCACAGAATAGAGAATATATCATCACAATTTCATAATTTTCAGTAAATCGGTTTTACCGGTAATAAATCATTTTAGACACTGTAATATTTGGTCGGGGTAAATAGATTCATATAAATAAGTCATCACAACGTGGCCTAACCACAGTTTTAAAATGGCCTTGAACGCCGAAACAGCTGTCACAATAATAAATAAAAATACTCGCAGAACTTAATAATAACATTTTTAAATTTTGGGCGCGAAAATGAGTAATCTGAAAGTATGTTGCCTGTTGTATGCTGATGATGAGTGCGCAAAATTTTTAAAAGTAATACGTACACTAAATTGACTAACTAATCACACCGTTTCCCTGCAGGGGTAGACAGAGAGGACGGACCGCTAAACAACTCAATCTTCAAGATTTATAATTTTTTTATAGAGTTCCATGAATTAAACACAAAAAACAATTAATAATTTATTATTTATATAATATGACGCATAAGTAAGTTTCTTATCAGCTGGTTAGTGTTTGGACAGGCAGGTACCCACCTTTTCTTTTGGTAGCACTCATAATCTAAATCGATTGGTGATTCAACGAATCCAGAGTCGAACCTAAATTCGTGTACATCATGTTGAAGACAATATTTTATTAAATGAGCTGGATTGATTCCACCAATCTCCCATGTCCTGGAATAAAAACCATTAATCTTTTAAATTTTATAAAAAATAAGACAAAAAACACTTGATAAACTACTTTATACTTGTTTGACTAGCGACTGATTGTCATTCAAAATCTCACACGTTTTCAGTTAAGGTACTTACATAAACATCAACAAAAAAAAGCAATTATTCCAGACATACTGCATGAGCTTTTACACTAGCGAACTATGGACAAGTATACACAAGGCGTCATGGACACACTCCGAGTACAATATAACCACGCTTAAAGGGCGCTGTTCGGCCTCCCTTGGCGATGCAGCGCCTCGCAGATATTCGCAGAGGGAAGGGTGCTTAGATGCGCCACAGAATAGCCGGGACGAGTCAGCGCTACCGGAGATCGGAAAACACTCTTGTCCAAGCCGTCGCCAAGTGGCAGGGCGCGCCCCTACATCGTAGATGGAGAATTTCCCTCAGGCCACTTTAGCATAAGTGCTAAATATGTTATTTTATTTTAATTTAATTTAAATTTATTTTTTATATTCTATTTCTACATCACGTAATTTTTTAATATTTTTAAATGTATTCTTTTATATAGCAGATATTTTATATTGCACTCACCGCTTTGTTCTGCTGAAATAAATACATTATTATTAAAAAAAAATGTAATTTGATACAAATAGCGTCGTTCAACTAGCCAAGTCTTCAATATATTCATTTAATTTCACAGCAGGTAACTTAAACAGCTAGGAATCATGTGTTCTAAAGTTCTTTGTCCATATTCGTTTGTATGCTTGGGAACCATTAATCCTTCATTCAAATTGAGAGGAGTATTGTAAGTGTGCTCTAGTCTATTTGTATTATATATAGAGTTATTAATGTTGTCTTTCTGAAAGAATTTTGAGACTCTGATAAAGTACGGAATATTTTTCTTTTGTCCGTATGAAATCTTACATGAGCTAATAATTTAACCAATCAATTTTTCACTGATTGAACATTATTGATGTTTGTTTTACAGGAAAGTACCCGGGCTGTAATTTCACACCTTATAAGAGATTCAGCTAATAATAAATAAATTCTTCGAAGTGTAGAGATTAAGACTGAGAACTTTAATTTATATAATCTACTAACAATTGCTCTTAGTCGTACACAAACGTTATTTATTTGTAAATCCCACTTTAAAAAACTATCAATAATAACCCCTCAATAAACATATTCGGTCACGATTTCGAAATTAAATTAAATGACGATTAAGTGGATTGTCAACACTCCATGAGTATTTCACTGATGAAAAATATCAATAAAAGTGGTCCTAAATGAGTTCCTTGAGGAAACCGCTAGAAGTCAGGATATGAGAAAAAGTAATATTTTTCCCTGAGCATTTTTAGGTTTAGCGCCCCAGTAACATGTTTCAACCGTGCCAATGCTAAATTCGACACTGTATTAGCACTACCTTCAAACAGTCTGATAAAATTGTACTAATGATGCAACAATCACAAAATCGTTACATTGCACCCGCGGGCTACATTAATGTTAAGGTTGTCGTATTTTTGCTTTTATGCAAGTCAGGATTGTTAACTTACAAAACCTGGTGTGCAATACACACAACAATATCGTAAATATATAAGTATATAATAGTATTATTGGAACGAGGAAGTAAATAAATATTTTATTTCAAGTCTTGCCGCGTTTCCGTGCGAGTAATATTTTGTTTACATCGGAGGGTACTGATTTTTTAAATAAGGTTTTTATTGACGGACCATTGTCCAATTATTGTTTTATTTATTTATTTAAACGCCTAGAGGGTTTTTAATTATGAGTACATCTTTTTTTAAATCTATATATATATATAAAATGCATGTTTGACTGTCTGTCTGTCCTCGATTATCTCGAAAATAGCACGGTTTGTTCTTATTAGTCCCGGGAAGGTTTAGAGAGTAGTTTGAATGAAATCCAATATGTAAAACGTTTTAAAATTAGTTTGAAAAACAAGTATAACGCGTTAGTTTTAAATCAATATAATATTAATTCATTTATATTAATTTTACATCGAACGTTTTTACGTTGATAAAGTGGGCGGCTACTATTTTATAGTGGGCGGGCACCTCCATAGACAATTTAGGATGAAAAATGCTTGAAAACAGGCAAACGGAGCGAATACTTAACAAAACACTTGGGTGATCGGTGACTCAGATTGATCATTCGAAAAGTTGAGAAGAACGTGATGTAAACAAAGTAATTGTTTTAGTTTTAATTTAGAATAATGTATGTCTTTCCTTTAAAACAAAAGGAAGACAGAATAATGTAGTTTAGAGTGTACACTGTGTACAGTACGTGATCGGATAAATAAACAGATAAGTATGTACGTTGCGTGGTGTTATGATGAAAGACCAGTGTTTGTGATGGTACTCGTATGAGGCAATATCCAGATGTTGTGATAGATTCCGTGAAGGTCAAATAGAAATGTAAAAACACGTATTTTGCTAATCTGTTCTGAGGTCACTTTGCGAAATGTAATCTCCCGTGGTCTATTAGATTATTCTAAAATATAATATTAATTGTAAAAAGATTAATAAAAAAAGTTGACGATGCGCTATGCCACTCCCGCCTCGTATATGGTAAACTAGGATGGGGGTCGGCAACTACTAACAAATCCCCATAAGAACGCCAACAAAAGAATTTTTCATATCTTTCTCAGTACCTAACATACAAAATATCTATGCCAACAATGTTTTAATTGAATAGTTTTTAAAAAAACTTAATTTTATGACATTATGAATATTCCTAAATTTAAAACTGCTTTTGGACAAAGGAATTATAAATATCTCTCCACTAAGCTATATAATTCACTTACACCGGCCATAAATTTTTTTTTTTTAAAAAAAACAAAAAAAAACCAAAAAAAAAAAAAAAAATAAGGCATTCAAATCAAAACTTGACCTGGATCCCTCCAGCACCGGTGCATAGTCGAGAAACACGCAAAACGCGCGCCCAAAATTTGCACACGGTTGACATTGTCACATCGTCGCTTCTACGACCAGTTCTTGTGTTCAACAGCTAGGAATGATCTGCCGTCCTCTGTGTTTCCTCCATCCTACAACATGGATATCTTCAAGGCCCAGGTTCACTCCTTCCTATCCTCTAAAAGACCCCCCCACACAGCATCCCCAAACTTGATATAGGCTTTGAGGAAAATTACTTCCCTCAGGGCCTCTTGTGTGGAGTTACTCTAAAAAAAGTCCTTAATTGGGATATGTTTAGGAAGTACCTGGATATCCAGACCTAATCACTGAATAAAGTCGTAAATAAATGTAGAAAGCATAAGCACTTTTTATTTATTTTTATTTATTAGTTATTATAAATTATTGTGAAATAAGACGCATTCAATTTTAATACATTCGAAATATTGTTGTCTTATACCCGTTTATATATAACCAGCTGAAGTACCCGGCGTTGCCCGGGGTTATGAATGGTTTGGAGTAATTTTTTGAGGTTATGATTTGTTACCCCAACCCCTACCCAATCATTTTAGATGCACCAAAATTCTGCTTTAAGGGATGGGAA
This sequence comes from Halesus radiatus, assembly GCA_022606495.2. Classification (NCBI taxonomy): domain Eukaryota; kingdom Metazoa; phylum Arthropoda; class Insecta; order Trichoptera; family Limnephilidae; genus Halesus; species Halesus radiatus. The sequence continues at coordinate 45,819 of JAHDVE020007094.1, forward strand.
AGGGGAAAGGCGGTGGTTTTTCGAATACTCATGAAGGCAGTGACCTACCTCTTGTCTTGGAGCACAAGTGTGCAAAATTTCATCAAGTTAGGAATAAAACTGTAGATTTGTATACAAAACAAAAAAACCGCCCGGGACTCTCTTCTTTATATATATATATAGACTTGGTGAAGTACCCGGCGTTGCCCGGGGTTATGAAAGGTTTGGACGAAAGTTTTGAGGTGGTGATGTGTTCCCCTACCCCTACCCCTACCCCTACCCCTACCCCTACCCCTACCCCTACCCTACCCGGTAGTTTTCCTCTTATTTTGAACGACAAGTATGAAAAATTTCATTAAAAAGTACCATAATTCTTCTATAAGGGGTGGGAGAGGAGGATGAGGGTGGTTTTTCGAAATCTTATGCAGTCAGTGGTGACCTTCCTCTTGTTTTGAAGTACAAGTGTGCAAAATTTCATCAAGCTTGGAATAAAACTATAGATTTATATACAAAACCGTCCGGGACACTCTTCTTTACATACTACAGGGTGGCGCAAAACTTCCGTTATGGTTTGGAATGAATTGGCATAATCAAGCCGTTGTTGGTAGTCTATCGGCTTCAATTCTTGCACAAGCTGAACCTTATACGGGAACATGTGCAATGTGGCCAAAATCCTCTGAACGGACCCCGCGATTGCCCCACTTGTGCCGAACGTCTTCTTGTTGATGTTTCTGGACTGTCCTGCACACTATCCACAACACGTTGAATATTTTCTTCCGTGTGGACCGTACGTGGTCTTCCGGTGCATGGAAGGTGTCTTACTGTACCACGTTGTCGAAAATTTGCAACCAGGCGGTTTATTGTTGGTGCTGAAGGTCCAGTACGCATATTAAAAAAAAACCACGATAAGCACGCTGCGTCAAAATAATTGACGTTAATTTTCAAAGTAAAATTCAACAATTGTTGATCGCTGTTCTGTTGTGTAGTGTTTGTTCCATTTCAAATCCCCCAAGCTTTCTTCACAAAATTCTGAAATAAAAATTTATAAATTAAAAAGTTAATAAACATTCAAACCATAACGGTAGTTTTACGCCACCCTGTATATAGTTTTCTTGTGACTTAATTGTGTTACTTTAAATATATTTGCGTACGCCTAGCGTCCATTCCGTGACTTTGAATTAGCAGCCAAGAATCTTAACCTCTCAGTCACGGAGGTTGAAAAAAAAGTTCTGCTAGGTAATTATTATTACGCGTGACAGCTGTTTCGTCTCCCGAAGGCATTATCACTTATTACGTCGGGGAAACTTTACCAATAGAATCGCCGCCCGTTTACTCAGAAATTAATAAGGGTATTGGCAATAAAAATGAAAACATTGTATGAGTTTTATTATAAGTAGATACCTACATATAAATAGATCGTAATGTCTTCCGAAGGCGTAACAGCTGCCACGCGTAATAATAGTTACCTAGCAAAAACCCTGATGTATGCAAGTGAGGCATGGAACTGGCAGAGGAAGGATTTAAGTAGACTGAATGCTGTACAAATGGGATCCCTGAGAGGTATGTGTGCTAAATCTGTGTATGATCGTGTGGAAAATGTTGAGATTCGCAAGAACGCAAGGCTGATGTGAGCGTAATGAGATATGATGATAGGTTGTTCGGGCATGTAGAGCGAATGAACGAAGAAAGGAGTGTCAGGAGAATGTGTGACGCAAAAGAATGTAAAAAGAAGCCGGGATGCTCGAGGAAGATATGGCACGATCACGTGAAAAATATAATTGAGTCGAGCCATGTCAAAAGCCGGAACAACAGAAGAGAATGTATGAGACGGTGTATGAATGTGAATGAAGCAAGGAGTGTGTGCCAAGACCGGGATGTCTGGCGGTCCGTCCTATCTGCCTACCCCTGCGTGGAAACGGCGTGATGGTTAGTTTGTTATGTATAATAATATTATTTATAAATAAATTTTAATAACTTTAAATAAAAACGGAGTTCTACAAATTAAACTTGAACACAATAAATATTTAAATGTTTCGTGTACAAATCGATCTTAAATTTGATGTTTGCATGTCGATAAAGCAAGATACTTCAGCACTGTGCTGTCTGGCACGTAGCTAGGTGTCAACACTATCTATCGTTATAGACCTACTGTCAGTAATGCCCGGGCGTGACTCAACACAACACAACACAACACGACAGTGGCTACACTGAACAATCACATTAATATAGCGATAAGAATTATCACATATTTCTACAAATTGCAACACTCATTCTCGTGTTATTGCCAATAAACTGTCAAGGCAGTTACGTCATCCATTTACTTCCGTATTTTTGACAAATAATTATTCCTAGAAATCCGTTAAGATTTTTTAGAAATTTCGTCATTTTTGACGTAGCTTTGAGATTTTCTCCTTTTAGGGAGTTTTTTATTTTATTTTATTTTAGTACATAAAACACGCAATATCCCCAAAACTTACATACATGAATTTTGTTCATACCAATAATATTCAATAAGTACAATAAAGAACAACAAACATATTATAAGTAAGTGTATAAACTGACTCCTTATTGTCACCTGTGGTGATAGGACACATTATCATTTTGATATTAATGGTAAAACTTTTGTTTTAATTGATTGTGTCATTAAAAATGTCTATTTCATTATTAGAGCAGTGTATAGTATTGTAATTTCTTAATACCGCGGTGAAGGAGACAAATATCCCGTATTTGTGTGATAGGCTTTTAAATAAAAAAAATGTCTTTTATCCCCCTTGTTGATTTTCTTGTTGATGTATTAATGTTGATTTGTGATAAAACGTTTGGTGTATCAATTGATGCAGGCATACAACAGAAGGTTTACGTCTGACTGACAGAGATTGTAGTTTATGGTGTGAAATTCTAGAATTTTAAGTAAACTCGTTATTATTGAATTAAGGTCATATGTATTTCCCTTTTATGACGCCATGCGGTTTTTTTAAACTAAAAGTACATACTTTTGATTTATGGAAAGTAAGTGATTACTTCACATTCCGTCATTCCTGGATTACGTATTCTGAATTCTGTTAAAATAGATAAGGACAAAACATCTTGTACGGATGTCATACCAAATATAGGCGTGTTTTGTGGGAAATCCATTTATGACCGAATTACGTCCGGATAATAAATGTGACATTGCAGTAAATGTAAAATTATTTTTTTCACGGAAAACATGTCTACATCAATTTTTACATTTATTTATTTACTAGCTGATGTGTACCCGGCCTTGCTCGGTATTCGGAATAAAGTAATGAAATTGTGAATTCTTGCTTGTCATTAGGGTGCCATAATTGATTTGACGACTATCTCCAAATAAAGAAACATTCATTTGAATATTTTATTTCATTCCAAACGTTTATTTTATCAAAATATATCTAAATCATAAAGTTCTTAAGTAGGTACCTAGTCGTGTTTTCCATTTTGAAAATATTCTACCCAAAAAAAAATTCTTCTTTTGAATATGCAATCTGTGGCTAACCAGAGCATTATATCTATGGGCTAACCTAAATAAAACATGGCGGGCTCAATGTTTTTCATATTAATGTTAAAACGTTTTAGTAACAGTTTTACATATTGGATTTCATTCAAACTACTCTATAAACCTTCCCGGCACCAATAAAAACAAACTGTGCTATTTTCAGCGAAATCTTCGAAATTTTCGAGAACATCGAGGAGAAACAAATTTTCATTCAAATTAGATCTTTTTAAATTTATATGATTTTATTCACTCCCACCCTATTCTAATTTGGACGGGTTTTTAAAAATATTGATTTATTATCGGTAAATTTAATGACAAGATTAAGAAAGGGACGCTTAGATGGTTCGGGTACGTAGATCGAATGAACGAAGAAAGGAGTCTGAGAAGAATATATGACGCGAATGTGAATGGAAGAGGAAGCCGGGGACTTCCGAGGAAGACGTGTCACGATCAAGTGAATCAAATACTTGAGTCGGGCCATGTCAGAAGTCGATATAGCAGTTATTTGAATGAAGCAAGAATTAATTTTGTTTATTTTATTCAATTTGTACAAATATTTGAGAATATCTGTAGAACAGACTTTCATTGCGTAAAAGATGTGATATAAAAATGTAGTTAATTTGTTTTTTTTCCCGATATCGTTCCTACAATGAAATTAACTTAATTCTAGTGTGACAAATAATGTTTTATCAAGACAGGAAATAGAAAATAAATTGACACACAACCCAAAATAAACGTTTATAACCTTGACGGGCCCAGCTATCTGGGTCACACAATGTTTTCAGCAAATAACCCTGCACCGGGGATCCGCCCTTTAAGATGCGTATGCTGTACATACTAATATATTCGCACTAATGCCTCGTTCATACGGTTCGGTTTTAGTGGAAGCGAGTTAAGAGGAACGGCTGCGCGGCCTGTTTCATACAAAACTTAATTATGGATTAGAGGCCAAATACCCACCCAAACTTGAGAGTCGCTAAATAAATGTAAAATTTTGACGCAAATTAAACTATTTTATGTATTGTATACTTCATCATATTCCTAAGGTAGGTTGGAGACATTTTTTTAAAATAGTATCCATTTATCACAAATATTTGCCAAAGTTGTCTCTTAAAAATATGAATAAATTGTCATCTTTTGTGGTTTATATTTTCTAAATTAAAACAAAAAATCAATAAAATACTTCTAATCCTTACTAGATATTTATTATACCTTTTGATTAAAAAATATCTCATCGAAACACCGTGTTATGCTGGTACCATTACATTTGGAACATCTGACGTCACGTGCGCATTCTGTTTTTAGATTAGTATGGACATTTTTATTTTTCGATTTTGCTTTGTACTTTTTTAGTTTTGGCGAAATTTAAACTTAATTTTAGTGACTTTAAGATACATAATTGTTGTTCAATATAAACACTATTATTAATGAAAGAAATTAGAGTATTCATGAGTAAACCAATTATCAATACGGAAATTATGATAATGCTAATGCTCAATACTATTATTATTTTTTGAGTTTAAGTTTCTAAAAAGGAATCATTTTCTTACTCATGTTTAGTTATGGTTTACTATGAATGGAATATAAAATTATGTACGGTAAAGCTTATCCTTATTTTGACATTTAACATTCTAACCTCAAAACTGATCAAAACCGACCGGCCATAGATTTGGAGCTTTTTTAAAAGATACAGAATCTTCTAATGCCATCTCTCTCAAAAGTGTATTAGATGCCCAGCAAAATATCAGAAATGACTATAGAGATGTACGCACGTTCACATCACCCGACGCCATCTTGAATAACAAAATCTGTTCGAGTTAAACTGAAACAACGGAACATGTCCCTCAATTTGTAAATATAATATCTACAATTAATCTCAAAAATATGTCACAGCCTCGATCAAAAAACAAGGTATTCGTGTTATTCAAAACATGATAAAACCAAACCAAACATAACCGAATACATAAAATACTGTACTTACTTGAGAGTCCCTTCTCTCTTTTCCCGTGCAACATACTTTCCTATTATTTATTTATTATATTCTATACGCCCTATGTAGGGTTTTACGTATTTAGTTAATTACAATAGTCACGCAGGTGCAAAACACATCACAGTAGGTACACAGATAGAACAGATAGCCTTCATGAAATACAACAACTAAATATTTCATTTGTCTCTCGAACAAATACAGCAATAACATAGTGTAAGTACCATTCCAAGTAATTAGCTACAGAGGCGAATATTCAAAACATACCTCACATTCACTGATACTTATATTCTAGACACATATATTAATAATTGTTGAGGATGTATGCAATAGTCATCTGTTTGTATTTGTATTCCGAGCAGTTGAACAAATCAAACTTAGTCGAAAGTATGTATAATTAGATGTTTATTAATTTTTAATGAATTTCCCTACTGTAAACAAAACAACAACAAAATATGTATTTTTCTTCAAATTCTGTTCCTAATTTACATTTATGTAGCAAAACCAAAATATTAAAACACAACTAAACAATACTCATCAATACTTGTACCACATTTAACACCATCCATCCACTTGAACACCTCAGCACAGGTTCTCCTAGTGAGGTGGTCACGACACATATAACACTCCATTCACAGTATCACCTCTTCAAACCTACCTTACACTCCACATTATAAAACACCATACAAAGCACCTTCATTATACTAAAAAAAAAACAGTATCTAAAATGGTACTGTATAATTTATAGATACACGTAAATAAGATAAATATCTCGTTCAACTTTAGGCGTTCGATTTAACTCGCTTCAACTAAAACTGATTCGTGTGAGCGTAGCATAAGTTCATGTAATACCGACGACATGTAGGTGTATTTTTGTGGTGTGCATTTATGCACGTAGCCTAGTAAATGCAGTCAGCTGAGTGCAAGATGCAATGCGAGCTTTAAAACGCGAATGAAACCGGTTAATAAGTGAGTGGACAACAGCTGAGGGTTCCCAGTTTCCCGCTACGGCGTCGCAGATTCAATTATCCACTAAACAATTTCTCCATCATTGCATAAATATTGTAGTAGGAAGAATTCCTAACAAGGAAATTCAGTCAATATATATATTTTTTTAATCAACAATGAATGACGATCTAGCATAAATAATTGCAATTTTTTTCTAGAGTTAGTTTTTAGATTATTTTAAATGATAAACTAATGTTATCATTTAATGATAACTAATGTTAAACTGGATCTCAACATGGCTTTAGTAGCATTCAGTCTATTTTCATCCGTCCTCTGCCAGTTCTATGGCTCATTGCTATACATCACAGGATTCGTATCAGCACTCCATTATGGGCTGCTGGCTTCGTTTCTTTGGAATGTCGGTTATTGGGAAACCGGGAATGTTTGGTTTATATTTAAAAATGTATTTTTTACTACTTGAAGTACTAGGCGTTGCTCGGGGTTATGATTGGATTGAGGGAACGCTTTGAGGTTGTGATGTGTTATCCCTACCCCTACCCCTACCCCTACCCCTACCCCTACCCCTACCCCTACCCCTACCCCTACCCCTACCCCTACCCCTACCCCTACCCCCACCCCTACCCCTACCCCTACCCCTACCCCTACCCCTACCCCTACCCCTACCCCTACCCCTTCCCCTAGCCCTACCCTTACCCCTACCCCTAACCCCTCCCCTACCCCTACCCCCTACCCCTACCCCTACCCCTACCCATGCCAATACCTCTAACTCTACTCCTACCCTTACCCCCCCCCTACCCACCCCCTACCTCTATCTTCACCACCAATGATTTATTATCGGTAAAACCCATTTAGTTAGGAAATAATTCTGTGAGGTTTTTTTCATTTATAATGTGTTTCCCCGTATGTAACTGATAATTTTTTCTTAATTGATTTATGTAAATGTGTTATATTGTTTTGTTAATGTGGACATACTGAGAAGCGGTGAATATATAATTTTCCTTACTTTATTAATTAATGTTATATTAGAATCATTCGTTCGTTTATTAATTTCTAATTGTTCAAGCAAATTTATTCTAAGATTCTATGTGTAAGGGTTAAGGCTCATTGTTGTCAAGCGGGACGCGATTATTCACTAAGAGATGTTCTGCGAATTTTAAGAAGTGTTTTTATTTTTATAACATCGATGTTCTTATAATGTTTATTTAATAAAATTCTATTCGGTACATCACCTCAGTCTATTTCAAAAATGTTTTCTCCGTTCTTTCACCAATATAAACATCTCCCACCCACTTTCGCAATGAAGTAAATATTATGAAATTTCGATTAAAAATAAATTTTCGTGCGAACTAAAAATTTCACAGTATAAAAATAAAGTTCTAGCAAAAAATGTTTGCTTACCTAGAAAACAGCAAGCACTCGAAATCGAAACGATTTAGCATTTTTAAATGATTTCTCGAGTAGGTACGAGATAAGACGGGGAAAAGAAAGGGAGTGGAATTGAAACTATTTAATTGCTCTTATGTAATTGGAGCATGTTATCACTATTATAACAGAACTGTTCTACTGTTTTCATATTTTAAAAATATTTTTTTCTACTTGTGTACATTAATAATAATAATACTTGGACGATTTATATAGGGCCGTTTTTGTAAAAAATCACCTCAAGGGCGCTGTACAAATACTACTTGCTAGGGTTTATCTTATTATGTACATATACAGAAAACATACTTACCTGGTAGGGCACTTAAGATTAAAGCTTAATAAAATTACAATGTTTTGGGCTGATATGGTATGACTTGACTAATGATGGCTGCACGCACAGGACACATATATTAGAAAACACAGCACATTGCATGACATTGAAGTTACTGTTTAAATCCTATTTGTCATTGATATTATATACATTAGAAGATTATTGACAAAAGAAGAGTAGGTGCTTATTTGAAACATGATTTTATTTGAATTTTTTTTTAATAATAATTATTTACATTTACGAATAATAATATTATTTGTTTATTAGGTAACTGAACCATTCATGGATATGACTGTCCGAAGAGATGAGTTAATTGTGATCATAGTTCTATTATTGCGTTACACTTGTATGATGATTGTTATTTATTGTTGTATTATATAATATTGTTGAACTAAACTCCTGCTGACAAGCTACTTGCAGTGGCTTAGCGGGTGCAAATTCCAAATTGTATAAAAAAACGTTAATGTATACTTATCCAGAAAAACAAATTGGACTGGAATTTTTTTTATCAATTTTGAAGTTAGAATGTCAAATGCCAAGAATGAGCTTTACCGTACATAATTTTATATTTTATTCATGTTAAACCATAACTAAACATAAGTTATAGAATTATGTACCGTTTTAGAAACTTTAACTCAAAGAATAATAATAGTATTGAGCATTAACATTATCATAATATCCGTATTGATAATTGGTTTGCTCGTGAATACTCTAATTTATTTCATTTATAACAGTTGTTTTTATATTGAACAATTATTGAGCTTAGAGTCTCCCAAATACGTGTTTAAAATGAATCGAAAAATAAAAATGTCAGTAATAATTCAAAAAGCGAACGTGACGTCAGATGGTCCAAATGCAATGGTACGAACATAACACTGTGTTTCGGTGGTATGATTTTTTATTCACTCTTAAACGATTTATAAATTCTACTTATATACAGTGAAAGTTATATATTCAGAATCGGCGTTTGTTGATCCATATGAACATACTTGTTTAAAGCCACTGTAATGACCACCATGGAAGAAGAAGCCGGGGACGTCCGAGGAAGGCATCGCACCATCAAGTGAATCAAATACTTGAGTCGGGCCATGTCAGAAGTCGGAGTAACAAAAGATAATGTATGAGACGATGTATGAAAAGTGAATAAAGCAAGAAGTGTGTGCCAAGATCGAGTTGTTTGGCGGTCCGTCCTCTCTGCCTATCCCTGCGTGAAAACGGCGTGATGTTTAGTTAGTTAGTTTAGTCAGCCACTGTATTTTTCACTGGAGTTCCTTATTAAAGAGGGTGGGAATTAATCAATATTATGCTGGTGGAAAAAAGAAAAGAAATTCTTCACTTTAGCCTTGAAAAATACCCTTTGAGGGAGCTTACGTCAGAGGGCAGTTCCTTCCAGAGACGTGTTGCCTGCACTGAAAATGAATGAGTGAATAATGTAGCTTGGTGGATGGGGATCCTGAGGGTTCTCTCATCACTTGAGCGAAGAGAGAGCCCATGTTCAGATAATTATGTGAATTAACAGTGTTTAAAATGTTGTAGAGAAGGGAGAGTGTGTGTATTTTGCGTAGTGTTTTAATGGGAAACCAGTGGAGTCACAGAGCAAATAATACATAGAGATTCCCTAACAGGTGAGTGGAAGTAATCAAAATAAGAAAGGCGGGGGCGAGCTAGGCTTGCCGAAAATTTAAGTAAAACAGCGACTAAGTAAAAAGGTATGTTTGAGTATCTAGTTGTATCTATTTTTATAAATGTTTTATAATTTGTTCACCACAGTCAAAATCACGCGAATCCTGAAATGTAGGCGGTAGTGAACTAGGCTGGTGCCAAAATGCGTTTCGCGTGAACTTTGCCTCCAGCCGTCGAAATTGTACTCGGGGAAAACCTTTTAATTATAACGTCAGTGCAGTCGAGTCCTTTTCGGTATTCAGGGATATATTTTTATTCGATCTATTTCGTTCAGTTTGAGGATTAGGATTTTTTTACTGGGGAAACCTTAGAGATTTTCCCAACTACCCGTATTGCTTAAGTTGGCATACTACAAAGTCATATTTAATGTGATTTTTAGTGCTGAATCTTAAATTAATTCACTGTCTTTTTTGGACGTCCGCGACATAATTTTTCATGATCATTTCAATCTCTGATCTCTGAAAAATTTGATGAGCTCTGTGGTGCAGTGGTAGAATTTGCGGCTCGAGACCCGTAAGTCACGTATTCAAAACTAGGCGAAGTGCCAATACTGCCAATGTGCCAATGATGAAGTTATTTTGAACAGCATGGGTTTTTCCAATTAATTATTACACTATTGTTTGTTTATTTTACTGTAAATGTTAATTTCCTCATATTACGATCAATATAGTGAGACACTATGTTACTGCGATAGCAGAATATTGGACCCGCATAGCCGCAGTGGGACTCCAAACCTTTGAACCATTCGGCTACTCAAAAGTATTGTCTTAATACTCACTTGGTCTTAAATATGGTCAAAAATATGTCTTGGTTTCAAGTAACTAGTTATAGGTCTTAGTTGTAAGTCACTAGTTATAAGTCTTAGTTGTAAGTCACTAGTTATAAGTCTTAGTTGTAAGTTACTAGTTATAAGTCTTAGTTGTAAGTCACTAGTTATAAGTCTTAGTTGTAAGTCACTAGTTATAAGTCTTAGTTGTAAGTCACTAGTTATAAGTCTTAGTTGTAAGTTACTAGTTATAAGTCTTAGTTGTAAGTCACTAGTTATAACTCACTAGCTATAAGTCTCAGTATTTAGATTGCTAGTTGTAAGTCTTAGTTGTACTTCACTAAATATAAATCTTGGTTGCAAATCCTTAGTTATAAACCCTAGCTGTAAGTTATTAGTTATAAGTTATTAGTCTCTGTAGTTAGTTGCTAGCAGTAAATCTTAGTTGTAAGTCTTAGATGTAAGTCGCTAGTTATATATCTCAGTAGTTAGTTTGCTAGCTGTAAGTTTTAGTTGTAAGTAACTAGTTGTAAATCTTAGTTGTAAACCACTCGTAGTAAACCTTAGCTGTAAGTAATTAGTTATATGTTATAAGTCTCTGTAGTTATAATTCGTATTTGTTAGTCATTAGTTATAAATCTTAGTTGTAAGCCACTAGTAATAAATCATAGCTCTAAATCATTACTTATAAGTTGAATAAATTGGTTGTAAATCGCCCCTGAGGTCATTTTCCCTCGAAAACGGCGCTATAAAAGTAATGCAGTCGATATTAACATTATAAAATTTAAAAAAAAAACATTAACTCCACACAGGGAAATATTTTACCTTTGGGCCTATGTCATATTTGGGATGCTTTGAAGAGACCCATGTTGTAGGAGGGAGGAAACACATAGACCGGTTTGTTCCACGAGTCGTAGAAACGATCCGTTCTCATGTGACAAATGTTATACACGCATATGCACCGGTGCCGAAGGCATCAATGAAGCTAGTTCATCAGAGAAACTTTCATTGAAATACCGATAAAACAACGAAAACATTCTCACCTGATGTATGTGCTCTAAAGATTGCAATCCGTTTGTTAAGATGGGGGAACCTATCAAACGGACCGCCCGTTTCTGCACAGAGACAAGGGTTTTTTTAAAAGCATTTGTAGATCCAAACCATGGAATTATTGCAGGTTGAATTTTGAATATCGGCAGTTTCCAAGTTCTGTGACGTACACAGTAGTTCCATTGTAAATACAAATAACAGAAAATACACAAATAACAAACTAAGAAAAAACTTGGACAAACATCAGGATTATTATGTGTTCTGTAAAAACACACCACCCACCGCACTGGACCAAATTACAAATTATGTCATCGCGGTTCAATGAAATGATAGGCCGGTAGAAGCGTGTCTTGGGCGTGTCAGAGCGACCGAAGTAACCTCGATAATTCTACCTTTACTCGTGATATGTAAGTTTTTTTTATTTGCCCGCATGCAAGACCAATCTTAGGATAAATTCTTCAATTACCCGTATTTGTGTGCAATATAAAGCACAGCTTCACAATATCGACATTCTTCAAAATATCAAACCGAAGTAATATACGTACGACCATAAATTGATGCATGAGTATAAAATGTACCGAGCTGTCCCGATCCTATCTTCCTCTTTCTCACCCCCTTCCTTCTTAATTTGTTTTTTTTTTTAATAAAACATCTGTACTTAACCGCTGGTAGGACAAGAAACTTTGTCGGCTTACCTTTTGTTAAACTTCTTTTGTATATAAATCTGTATTAAAAGCTGTTTGTTTCTTAAAAATAAATAAATTTACGAGAGATGGAAAGGCTTATAGGGATATTGAAAGAAGGGTGGACTGGAGCTCTTATTGGCAACTAATTTATCATTAATTCCGCCGATTGATAAAAAATTACAAACATCGATACTATTGTGGATATTTTGCTCTTTCTTACGTATTGTCTTTTAAACAAATATGATGGTCTTTTGATTGTATATCTCCTTGATAGCTGCGGGTATCTTTAAAATTATTTAAGTGTTACTATTATATTAATAATAATAATAAATGGATTATTTTTATAGCACCGTTTTCGTTAGAAAATCGCCTCAAAGGCGCTTTACAACATAATTTATCTAACCTATACCTTATCACTTAGACTTATAATTTACATATTAGATTAATTACTATTGGCTTACAGCTAAGATTTATAACTAGAAAATACCTAATTCAGACTTATAATTAGTGACTTACATCTAAGACTTATATAGAAAGCGACTTACAACTAAGACCTGTAGCTGGTGACTTAAAACTAGTGATAGAGGCTTACAACTAACATATTTACATTTTAGACTAAATTATGTACAAAATGTTACTATTTACAAAATCAGAGCATAACCTGATAATGAATAGCAGTGGGGCGAGTTTTTATGTGATACATCACAGCTGCATTTGTATTCTTCTGATCAGTTTGAGGGTAATATACATACATATACGAGTATATCCTATTCTACATCTTTATTAACATGTCTAGGTAATGCTAGACACGTTAATAGAGATGATAATGCTAGACAGATACTTCTATACGATTAAATTTAAAAATGTTATGAGCGCCAAAAGAAGAAAGAAGCTTTTACCTATATTAATATTATGTATATGTTTTATTGTTAGTTTTATGACATGAATACAAAAATGTATTTAATGAGTTATCTGAATTTAAAGGCATAGATATTAAATGAATAAAATTAATCGACAATCAATTATGCGCCTTAAGAAGATTAGTCACTCACAATTAAAACAGATTAAGGTGTTCGGCTCCCACTGACATTGTATATTGGTAGAAATTTCTAGGGAATTTAGTTTTGGACATGGAAAATTGAATTATAGATAAACACAGGAAACAATGTCTTAACAATGTATGAATGTGTTCACGAATTTATGGAAATGAGTATCTGAACAGATGAGTTTTTAGTTTAGCTCTAAATTCTGACGGACTGGTTATGCATCTCAATTCCATGGGGAGTTTATTCCATGCCTTGGGGCCAGATACTCCGAAAGCACGATCACCAAACTTAGTGCTCGGTTCGCGTTTAGGTTCTTTCAGCCTTCCGATAGCAAATGATGTCGTAGATCTAAGAGTTGACTGCCTTAGACTAGTATTTTCCGGAACACATATCTCAGAGATACAGGGTGGGGCCATTTCATTGATAGCTTTGAACACCATCCAGCACAACTTGTACTGGATCCTCTCAGGGCACTTCAGCCAGTGAAGATTTCGGAGCTGTTCCGAAATGTGCGAAAACTTGGGTATCAACCAAGTGTTTTGTAGAGCAACGCTTCGTTTGCCTGTTTTCAAGCATTTTTGATCCTAAATTGACTATGGGGGTGCCCGCCCACTTTCGTGGACTATGAAATAGTGCCCGCTTATTTTAAGGACAATAAAGTGACATCAAAGTAAAAACTTTAAGGCGAAACTAACATAGATGAGTTAATATTGTATTTATTATGAATTCATATTATTTGTTTAAAAAAACTAATACATGAACCAACATTTTATACTTCACAAACGTATGCGTTAAAAAATATTTTGTAAATTAAGTGTTAGCTTGACTTTTGATAATGCCGCGAAAGCATGTTGTTCGTTTGGTACATTTGACATTTGACGTTTCTCCTCCGTGAATAAACAAGTAAAACGTACCTTATAATAAGGAAAATAAGTTAAGTTCTCTTCAGTTTTATTTAAAACACAAAAAAAAAACATTCTAAAACGGAAATAAATCTTTTTCATTCAATATTTGAATCGCGTAAAATAGATCGCAAACCAAAAATCACATTTGACATTTCACTGACATTTTTTTACCTTGTTGACACTCTTTATAACTAGTCCTCTGTTGAGGGGAACTTAATCCACGAAAATTGATATCCTGTTGATCGTAAATTTGATGAGCGTATTTGTGCATTTGAACAGTGTTGAGGAAAAATTCCAGCTCAAAAGTTGCTCAATATGGTTGGAAACAACGGCCGTAAGAGTTTATTCTCACTGTGACAAAACAATACTACTATTTTTGTATTTCTCAACTTGTGTGATGCTTGCTGATATTTTTATAATATTATTTTATTGCTATTGTAATTGAAGTCTTTTATCACTATAACAAAACTGTTCTACTGTTTTCATATTTAAATTTTTTTTTCATCTTGTCTACATTGATCACAACATGCATGCACCTATATTGTTCTAATTTTGCGCTACATTTGTATGATGTTTGTTATTTATTGTTGTATTATATAATATTGTTGAACTAAACTCCCAAATTCCCATTGTGTAAAAAAAATCTTTCTTGTGGTTATAATTAATTTCATTGAATCGTTTACTCGTGTAATTTGACATCATACTTCCTTTCAAGTCGGTATAGACCACATTTCTAGGCATTTTGAGTTCAGTGGCTCGGGTATATTTATAGATTTGGAAGTTACGTTAAAACGCCGGGTTGTCTCCGTGTGCGGACGGCGATGACCAACGCCAAGATTTTTTGCTTTAAATTTAACGGGTTTTATAAAAAATGCTCTACGGATATGCTCTTTCTGCAAACGTTGAGATGTAACAAACATCTTTATTAATATATAAATATTAACATGTTTCGAACGCGATACTTTCCTAATCAGGAATATACAGAATACTAAAAAAAAAGGCCAAATATGGGAAAATGATAAACACAGAACACAATAATGCAAGAATAGACAAATTATAAACATAGAACACAATAATATAAGAATAGACAAATTATAAACATAGAACACAATAATATAAGAATAGACAAATTATAAACATAGAACACAATAATATAAGAATAGACAAATTATAAACATAGAACACAATAATATAAGAATAGACAAATTATAAACATAGAACACAATAATATAAGAATAGACAAATTATAAACATAGAAAACAATATTGTAAGAATAGACAAATTATAAACATAGAACACAATAATATAAGAATAGACAAATTATAAACATAGAACACAATAATATAAGAATAGACAAATTATAAACATAGAACACAATAATATAAGAATAGACAAATTATAAACATAGAACACAATATTGTAAGAATAGACAAATTATAAACATAGAACACAATAATATAAGAATAGACAAATTATAAACATAAACAAAATGCTAATAAAAAATTATAATAAAACATTCAATAACAAATTTATATTAGAAATTAAAAAAGAAATTATTTAATACGTTAAAAAAATATGGCTATTAATTATATTTAATTGGCTATTAACACTTTTTCTGATTTCTAAAATTTCAAATTTGTCTAATTGTAAACCGGTTGTATTTGCATGTAAATTTTTTAAACCTTTATTTATATCAAAAGAATTCTTGGTTTCTCAAATGTGATTGGCAAATTCAGAATAGTTGTGTTCCTTAACTCTAATACTAAAATTTCATCGCTTTCGAAACATGTTGATATGTATATATATGTATATATATATATAAAGTGATGATTACAAAGTAATTTTTAATTCGTTTATTAATAATGACTCCACAAAGTGAATACCAATCTTTTGAAGTTTGTTTGTAAACTTACTTTGTACTTACGGATATACGTATTTATTTTATTACGGAAACAAACAGTACATTAGTTACGGTGAGAAATAATTTCCAGAAACGAAAATTACTTAGTGGATATCTATGATATGTTTCCTTGTAATTTCTTATTTATAAGTGTATTTACGGGGTGACATGTACACTGTATAAGTGTGTTTGTAGGTGTTAGAAGTGGTGATCTACTTAATATAGAAGTGATGCCATGTGTATGCGCATTTATCAGGCCAGTGAATCCAATGAAAAATATCAATGTTATAGTTGTTTAGGTAAATATTATTAAATGAAAGAAGAAAACGATTAATTGGGGAATTTGCAGCTGCATTTGTATTGCAACTACGCGTGTGGAATAGTGATGAATTGCGGGTACGTCTCAGAGGCATGTTGAAATTAATTAGGGACGGTACAGTCGATATTATTATTTAGAATTCTATACAGAAATGTTAAATCAGCTACTGCCCGCCTTTGATGAAAGATTGAAAGCTACATTGAAAGTTATTGTTGAATTTATATGTGAGATATGTTATAAATTTATTTTTAATGCGTTCTATACTATCAATGTACAATTTATAAATATATTTTTAATTTTAATTATTTAAACGCCCAGAGGGCTTTTACGTGCAAATACATCATTTTAAAATAATATAAAATTTTTTTAAAAAATGTGAAACTTGCACCAAAGCAAAAAATACACAGAAAGGAACAGAAAAAATAAATAATACAATATTAACATTAATAACAAATAAGTAAATAATTTTAAAAGTTGTAGTTAACAATCATTTATAAACTAGATACAAATAATTCGTTCATATATTTTTTTTAAATTTGCCAAGTTTAGATTATTGTCAAATACATCCATATTACCAAGACTGTGTAAGCGTAGAATTGTGGAATTCAAACTGTAGTTGGAACGGGATATACATATATAAAATGTTAATGTTTGTCTTGTAGTTCGTTTAGGTATGTACAGGTTGATTAAATGCAGGAGTTCAGAACAATCGAATTTACAATTTAATAATTTTAATAAGAAGGTTAGGTCGTTAATTTTCCCTCTGTTTTCTAAAGTTGGAATATTTAAAATATTCATTAACGATGAGTAATTTATGCGCTCTAAAGGTATGTTAACCTTAAAATTTATGAAACGTGAGTGAAGCGTATTCCAGTGGACATCTTACTAGCGAAAAATATAACATATTGATTGTTCGCGGTTTCCTAAACACACTACATTCTGTTATAGAGATGACTGGTTCGTTTTGGTTGTGGAGTGAATGATAAAACTTACATGTTTATTTCTCGTGAATGTCATAGTGTGAAGAAGCGTGCAGAATGAAGAAATTTGCAAAGTCTATCCAAGTCACTTTGTAACGCTTCACAGTCGGAGAGATAACGAACAACTTTGAATATTTTCATGTCGCCAGCGTATACTTTTCATATATCATTGGAGTTTATATTTATATATAAACGACATTGAACATAAGAGGACCGAGTTGGGATCCTTGGGGAACACCCGATACTACCTTGATGTATACATAACATTATATATAACAGAGGCGTGGCGTCCATAAGGGTACATAAGCACCGCCTACCCCACCGTACCGTTCCGTAAACATATAATACGCCGCGCGCGCCCCGCTGACCGCCCTAACATAACGTGTCAAAAGCAAGTATGCAAAACGCATATCAAATGTTGACTGTATTCTACACATAAATATCATGTGTGCGCAATGTGTATTCAATAGAAGACTCGTTTGTGCTAGTGTCGAAAAAGGCCGTGCCTTTCGGCACAAATCCCAAATATAGCGATCAGTGCCATCTGTTAGTACCTTTATTGATTAGTACAACTCTACTAACGAAATAATCATATTATTATGTTGACTTTCTTTCATGAAATTGTGCGTTCAAAAAAAATCATGTAAAATTTATATATACAGTAATTGGCTCGTAATGTACATAAATGAAGCGGTTATTTGTATATTTCATGTGGCAGGTAGTCCCCACCAACACCAGCTAAAGCCAACAGCTTCGCCATTCTTAATACCACGCCTGTAGTAATTTTTTTTTCATATCAATTAGTTCGCTAATTTTCCTACAATATATATATTATCCATTCTTATATCCATTCTGCTTCCGAACAGGAATGCTTGATTTCACCACATATTCTTCACAACAATCTTCTAATAAATGTAACATCAATAGAAAAGGAGGATAAAATAGCAAATGTAAAACTTTCAACTCTATACTTAAATGTTCTAATAAAACTGTGTTCATCTGAAGCGACCTGCCAGGTAAGTATGTTTTTCTGTATCTGTCTGTACATAATTAGTTAAAGAATAGGAAGAAATATTTGTACAGCGCCCTTGAGGTGATTTTTCACAAAAACGGCGATTTGTTTTATATGTATACCACACAAGAGTCCCAACTGTTCCCAACCGTCTGAAGACAGTGAGACTATGGTATTCCCAATTTGGGAATGTTGTGAGGCTGAAGGTATTGGGGAGGGGAAGGAGAAGGGGAAGAGGAAGGTGGGGAAATACCTGGCTATTCAGATCTGATCACCAAACACGGCTAAAAGCCATTTCAAGCAATATTTCAATTCTGAATGGTGGTCTTTCACCAGGGCGATACTGAGAGTATCTTCCACTCTGGCGCTATACAAATCATCCAATTATTATCATTCTTAAATAAACATTATTTCAAGTTAATTTCTGGTACCATATGTAATCGTGTAATCGGCCTATGTTGAAAAGGGTAAGCTTATACGTTCCTAACAAGTATACTCGTGGGAGATCCCATGAACTATTTTATTCTCCGAAAGCGAGAACTTCTGTTTACCAGAACACGCCAATCAGCAGAGCGACTTAACTGCTCAATGATGTTCCAATGACCGTTGACATTTTCAACACCACTTTCAGACAGTTTAGCGATTATCTTTCGAGCCATGTCACAAATTTGTACAACTGCCCCCGTGACTTTTCATACTTTACCTATCAACCTTCCACTTCTTGCACGTTTGATACAGATTATCATCTTTAGCATTGTTTAAATCAAATGTTTGTTATTGTTTTATTGTATTACCAGCTAATGTGTACCCGGCCTTGCTCGGTTTTTTTTTTTTTTAAGTTATGAAGTTTTGAATTCTTTCTTGTAGTTTGGGTACCACAATTAATTTGACATCGAAAGTAATGTCATGTGACGACTATAACGATCTCTAAACAAAGAAACATTCATTTGTTAATTTTTTTATTTTTCAAAATATATCTAAATAATAAAGTTCTTAAGTAGGTACCTACTTGTGTTTTCCATTTTGAAAATATTCTACCCAAACAAACCTTATTTTTGATATGTAATCTGTGGCTAGCCAGAGTGGTATATCTATGGGCTAACCTCAATGTTGTTCATACTAATTTTAAAACGTTTTATCAACAGTTTTACATATTGGATTTTATTCAAACTCCTCTCTAAACCTTCGCGTCACTAATAAGAACAAACTGCTATTTTCAGCGAGACCGGTCGAGTAATTTTCGAGAAAATCGAGGACACACAGACAAAAACTCATTTTTATATGTAGAGATTTGTTATTCCTAGCACTTGTCGATGTATATTTTATACCAGTTCTCATTTTATGTATTCTACATCTGTAATAATATATTGGTATACAACTGTTTCATAGAAGCAATGAAAAAAAAAACTTGGGTTCCTGGGATTGTTTGGAGAAAAAAAGTAAGAAGGCGTTATGTCTCAGTGACATTTTTTGTGTTTCTTTTATTTAAATACAAAAAAATCTTTAACGTGAAATTTTTTAAAACTTTTTATTTATTTAATTTTACAAAAGAAAAAAATACAATGCAAAAAGTCCAGATAAACTACTTTTTTGTAGTTTGTCTAACGGGAGCTTGTTATCTAACACTTAAAATGTACAGACAAGGTTACAGAATATGTAAAATAAAAAAAAATTAAACATATATAAAATAAAAACGTAAAAAAACATATGTAACAAACTTAAAACATAAATATTTCTTTAGAATCATACTCTGAAATATTTCTACAAAAATATATTAAAAAAATAAATAAAATAAAAACATAAACGAAAGCAATAAATCATAAATGAAATAATATTTCCTTGTTTCTAATACAAATAGCTTCTTTTAGCTAGCCAAGTTTTAAGTGTTCATGTGTTTAATGGTTTAGTTTTAATACAGTTTTTTTTGTTTTTTTCAGCCGATAAACCGCCCAACCCCCTACCCTGAAGCCACCTGTCCAATACGTATTGAGTTTTAATGTTTTTAAGTGAAAAAAATCTTTCTAAAAAACCAAAAAAAAGTCCATAGTGCAATCTATTTGGGAAGGCGGGTATGGGTACCGCCGCTCCGGGAACCATTCATTGGTTTACCAAAACCTCTGTCATAGGTCACCCCAAGTGGTTCGCTACGTTTGGTGACTTAGCAGGGGTGCCGGGTTCATGGGGTGAAGTTTGTCCACCAGATCGGGAGAGGCCGGTTGAGGGAGACCCCTCGATCTCTCCAGCCGGACTCTCACGACCCATCGCCTTGAACAGCAGTGGAAAGAATGGATTAATACGTCTTTCACTCCTGGCCACGTTTACCTCCAGATTCCTTCACACCCCTCAAACCCTTTTTATTCTCAGAACTTCCTCTCCTTAATTTTTTTATATGAATACCCCACAATAGTCCCAAATGCTCGCAACCGTCTGGAGCCAGTGAGACTATGGCATCCCCAATTGGGGAATGTTGTGAGGCTGAAGGTATTGGGGCGGGGATGGAGAAGGGGAATTCGGAGGTGGGTAAATGCCTGGCTATTCAGATCTGGTTACCGAACACGGCTAAAAGAAATTTCAAGCATCGTTTCAATTCTGAATGGTGGTCTTTCACCGGAGCGATACTGAGAGTATCTTCCACTCTGGAAATTGCGCAAATATACCATATATTATTATACATAATTTCTTTACAAATACCTCACTTTCACACAGCACCCCCAAATATGTCATTGGGGTATGTTATGAGGCTGAAGTGAGTAAGGAACGGAAAGAGATGGGGGAGGAAGGTTGCAAAGTATCTGGCTATTCACAAAACGCGTTTTTCAAGCAACGTTTTGATTCTGAATTGTGGTCTTACGCCAGGGCGATACTGATTCTGAGAGTATCTTCCGCAAAATAAATTGCTGTCTAATTTATGCGGTAGAAAGCGTACCGTAAAGTTGGCGTAAACAATGTATGAGCCAACGTGCGAGATTACGAAAGGGACGCTTGCTTACATGACTGGGACACGCACAGCGGATATTTCGGTCAGTTGTTAATTTGGCAAATGCGTCGAGTTCCCCCACCCAGGCGTCGTGAGTTCAATTCCTCGGCTGGCTAAGACCTCCATCATTGCAGAAGCAACATCTTCCGCTTATAATGGGTAGTAGGAGATATAAAAATCTATAATGTGAAGGACCTAAAATACCTAGTCTAAAAGTAAATATTTTCATATATCGGGGTCATGTCAAGAGTTGGATTAGCAAAATATTGTCTATGTTGGATGAAAAGTCCATCTTCTGTCATTTTCCTAAATGTCACGTAATTTCCCCGCAGATATAGGCAGAGATAGATTTGATTATAAACAAAATATGGCGCGAATGTCCTAATCAAGAATTCATTGTTGTGTTACTATGGCCAAAACCGTTGAATCCGCTCTCGAACGGGCCTCGCAAGGACGCCGTAGGAGAGGGGGTGGGGAAGGTGTGCAGAGAGGGACGGAGAGAGAGGGGGCGACGCTCGGCACAGCTGACAGAGGTTCTTTGTTTACTATCAAAATCAAACAGAAATCGTTGGTCGCGGGGCGTACATATACTGTACTCGTTACTAAGTGTCCTTAATAGTAATTAAAAATAGTTTTTTTTTAATAAAAATAGCCCCTTTAAAACAAGAGGTGCCTAATTAGTAGCTATAAAAGTGATAACGTTGTAAAAACGCGACGTGAAAAGTGTGAAATTACGGAATAAACATTTCAAAATTCAAATCTGTTCCATTGTATGCCAATCTGAAAGTGCTGCGTTGCCAAACTTGTAGTTTAAATTGTGACATAAGCTCGATAAATTGATAATTTTTAGTGTTTTGTATTTTTTTGGAGACGCGTGGGTTAATTGAACCACAGCCCATGATGGGTAGGACTTTTATATTGCTAAAAAGCAGAAAAAACAAGCAGCATTCGTTGGAAGGGCGAGTCGATTTGGCAACAACGCCAATCTGAAGACATCAGAATGGACTTCTGAAGAGTCTTTGTTTGTGAAACTAAATTCAATAAAAAGCATCAATGTCTTCACAGGTAATTAATGTATAATGTAAAGTTTCTCTTGATTTAGGCAGTGATTTTAATGTGAAATTGTTTTGTAATTTATTCATAATTCGTTTGTTGAACTACTTCTTTATGAGGATTTCTCCGCACAGCTGTAGTAATGCGGAACACAGCGGACGAGTTACATAGTTACAGTAAAACGTAACAAGTATTACCATATCAAAAAAAATCCTTCGAAATAGGGAAAAAAAAATTCAATTTATTTTTAACTTTGTGACAAAATTTATTTTCTAACCCCAATAACTTTGTGTACATAACAAATTACTTTCGACACTATTCGTGTAATCATCATTAATTTATAATATAATTTCATATAGTTTTAATGAAGATGGAACTAGACTGACTGCTGTAGAAATGAGATCCCTTAGGCGTGTGTGTTATGATGAATACTATGTGAGCCCCCATTGCAATTGTAGAGATCCGGAGAGAATGCCAGGCTGATGTAAGATTAAGAAAAGGGAGCTTAGATTATTTATTTGGATGACGTGTAAAGCGGATGAAGATAAAGGAGCGGCAGGAGGATATATATGACGCGATAATGAATGTTAGGAGTCAGGGACGCCCGAGGAATACAATACACGACAAAGTGAATCAAATATGTGAGTCGAGTCACGTAACAGTAATACCTATAAATCTAGGATTCATGAATAACAAAGAATGAGTCATAATATTTATTTTTAAAATAAAATTTCATAAGTATTCACATACATTCTCTTTTGTTATTCCAACTTCTGACATGGCCCGACTCAAGTATTTGATTCACTTGATCGTGCCATGTCTTCCTCGGACGTCCCCGGCTTCTTTTTCCATTCATATTCGCGTCATATATTCTCCTTACACTCCTCTCTTCGTTCATCCGCTCTACATGCACAAACCATCTAAGCATCCCTTAATCTTACTCATTATGCTTACATCATAAATAAAAAAAATATAATTAAAAATTCACGCATCGGTGCGCAAATGCGTCCACAGCCCGCAACACTGTAAACAACCAAAGTGTAAAATAAAAAATAAAAATAAAAAACGTTAATATTTATTAAAGCTTCTTACGCTTTTTAAGGTAATTTTATAGATATTTTCGAGTCCTAAAATTCATTTTATGAATACTTTCCAGTCCTAAAAATTAATACCAATAATTCAATAAATACCAACTCTTCTTGTGCCACCAATCATCTAATAAATGTAACATCAATAGAAAGGGAGAAACAAATAACCATGTAAAACTATCATCTCTATATTAAATTTTTCTAAAACTGTGTTCATCTGAAGCGACCTGCCAGGTAAGTATGTTTTTCTGTATCTGTCTGTACATAATTAGTTAAGAAATATTTGTACAGCGCCCTTGAGGTGATTTCTCACAAAAACGGCGCTATACAAGTCATCCAACTATCAGCCTTGCATTTTTCGCGTGGTTAGTTAGTTAATTTTTGTGCTTATTGGCTATTACAATTACTCATTTATGAAAATCGACAGTGACTAATATGTTCTCAATAAATTCTCAGATAAAACCCCATTTCAAGAACAAGTATATATTTTTACATGGCAACCTTGAACCGCGCTCACCTGTAAAAGGGGTCATATCAAATACACAGAGGTGTAATATTTCGCTGAATGTTGATGGTTACCCTTTTACTAATGTGACTATTTTAGTTAATTCTTTGTCTGCGCTTTGCCAAGCCTCTGAAATGTACTGTCACTGCGGTTCCAGTTACCGGAGACCGAAATAGAACCGGCTATTTTTCCAGTTACCTTTAGAACCGGTTCCAAACGATGGCGGGAGGATTCAAAACATAATACTGGAATGTATACATTTTTTTTTATATAGCGCCCTTTTTGTGTAATATAACCCCAAGGGCGCTTAACGATTACCAAATAGATACTTAACGCGCAACGATGATCGTAATTCAAACAATGTTTACCAGCTTTAAAAACTCCACTTAAAAATAAAAATTAACGATTAATTGATATTTGCATATTTAAAGGTAGCAGACGCATAAAAATAACTTTCCAGATTTTAGTAATATTGTTTCGCTAATATGATGTCAAGAGTTAAAATAACAGATTATGAATGAGACGATGCATGAGTGTAAGTGAAGCAAGGAGTGTGTGACAAGTCTGAGTTGTGCGGCGGCTCATCCTATCTGTCTTCTCCTGCGGGGAAACGGTGTGATAATAATAATAATAATTGGATGACTTGTATAGCGCCGTTTTTGTGAAAAATCACCTCAAGGGCGCTGTACAAATATTTCTTAACTAATTATGTACAAACAGATACAGAAAAACATACTTACCTGGCAGGTCGCTTCAGATGAACACAGTTTTATTAGAAAATTTATTTAGAGAGATGATAGTTTTACATGGTTACTTGTTGCTCCTTTTCTATTGATGTTTCATTTATTAGAAGATTGGTGGCACAAGAAGAGTAATATTTATTGAGTGATGGCTAGTTTTAGTTAGTTTATCTACTAAAATCAGTAGATCAATTTTTTTATGTTTTTGGAAATTATTAGAATTTTTCGAATATAGTTTTGGATATTTTTGTTCTGACTTAGTTCAAAAGTTATTTAGTTAGCAATAAAAATTCCAAAAGGAACCGGTTCCAAAATAGCCGGCTCCTCCAGTGACTGCAAATCACCGGGACCATCTCTACTAGCGACGCCATTTTG
Organism: Halesus radiatus; assembly: GCA_022606495.2. Taxonomy (NCBI): domain Eukaryota; kingdom Metazoa; phylum Arthropoda; class Insecta; order Trichoptera; family Limnephilidae; genus Halesus; species Halesus radiatus. The sequence goes on from JAHDVE020007094.1 coordinate 71,106, forward strand.
TAAATTCCATTCTACACTAATCTGTCAAGTTCCCTTCTGACATTATCGGGTTCGATCGTCTAAAACGTACTCCACTGGATTAACAGCAAATAGTGCTCCACAGTGTTCATAGCATCCGGGTAAGTCATCCAAACATTTAAATGTAGTTATGAATGTGAATTAATGTCTTTCAAAGGGAGAAAAAGTGTGAAATCTGAGCACCTTCCGTCGTTCGAAGTGATGAACTTTCTGATACGATGGAGGTCTTTTTAAAACTCTGTGTCATTTATAAGTGAAGTTCTTGTAGAATACCGTGTTAAATTGTTAAATAAGGTTTTGAACTAGCATTTTTCGTTTTGAAATGTTGATTCAAGTCATTTATTTGATTCGTAATATCGAAAGTAAAAATGGTTAAAAAATCTCGTGACCGCCATTTTTTTTTTAACATGTTCTTTGTCGTGCTTTTTGACACTTTGACACTTAAATCTTGATTACTTCTTATCTGGTGACATTCACATCGTCAATCTATAATACAATCGATGATTTCATTGAATTAACTTCTAAAAAGGCATGATCTTGTCGACTTTTATCAAAATTTTTGACTAGAAGTTTCCAAGGAATGATGTCATCCTTGAGTGCGAACGGGATGGCGCTCTACAAGTTTGATGCTATCTCGCTCGCACCCATTATCTCGATACGTAATGTACTGTCACCCGTGAGTGCGAATGAGACGGCGCTCTACAAGTTTCACCCTGTCCCGCTCGCACCCGTGATCTTTAAGTAAAACTTGACCGAACTTATTCGAAAACATACTTATAATAAATTTTGTTTTCCAGTTTTGTGCCAAAATTCTCGCGGCATAATCTCAAATAATATATATATATTTATCAACAACTTGTTACGCATTAAGATCAACAACGAGTTCTCTTGACACCAATCTATTTCCAATTTCAATAAATACACACTTCTTGCTTCACCTATATTCGTATATTTTTTTTTACTGACTTTCATCAATATCTGACTAAAAGTATTTGTTTCACGTAAAGTTGTAATATTCTCTGACCAATCTTTCTCCAAATCTTCTATAACGGCATACTCAGAGTCGTTTTGGGTTGTCAGGTTTCCTTCGGGGAATTCCTTCCCTTTCCGAAAAGAGATGATTCTAAGATCGTTTTTTTATTTTTTGTTTTCATTGTTTAAAGCTTCACTAGCAACATAATTTACATGAAAAGCCGATTTTTTCGAATTTCTCAAATTTATATATCGAAATAACCGCGTATGCAAAACAAAATCAAATTTTAAAATTAAAAAATGAACTACGATGTGTTTGTTACATTAATTATTTAACACCAACTGCCAAATGTGAACACTTGAAATCCACTGACGTCAGAACTAATAGACTTACTCTAAGTACGATTTCGACGGCTGGAGCCAAAAGTCCCGTGACACCCATTTTGGCACTAGCCTAGTTCACTGCCGTCCACGTTTGTGTCGCGTGATTTTGAGTGCGGAAAGCCAACTACAAAACCTTAATAAAAATTGTCGAACCTTTTATTTTACTTAGTTGTCGTTTTGCTTAAATTGGCGTTACGCCTAGTTCGCCCCCCGTCCCCTCTTATTTTGGTTTCTTCCCCCCCCGCTTGTTAGGGCATCTATGTATTATTTGTTCTGTGGTGAAAACATTTGAATGCGAAGAATGCATTTCAAATATGAAGTGAGTAGCTTTGCGTTGCCATAGTAATAACATGACTTTTTGTTGTTCCAAAATAATAAATAATAATACTTTTGAATTTTTCTAGTACAAGTGCAATGTTCTAATAACCTTATTTTATAATCCGACGACTGCAAAGTTATGTGTTAGTTTAATTTTCAGACATGAAAAATGATTTCAAAGTGGCTCCCTGTCGGTTGGCTGCTACTGCCACTTTTTAACATTAAAACCAGATTGTTTCAAGGCTATTTTTGTTACTATTATTATCATTTAGCAACCTCGGCTACACTACTTGCAGAATTAATTTAAACCACCGAACATTTTACTTGTAGAAGTGTGTCCGTGTGGGCTCAACTTTACCACACTTCCAAGCTGAATTGACAAAAAAATTACAAATATCGATTTTCGTTCTTGAATCATAAACTCAATTCAATTTTTGGAATAACTTATTGTAAACCTCGTTGTGATATATTTTTAAATTATTGAAGATTATATTAGCAACTCTCAAAATGAATCATGAAACCGAAAAGACACACAAAAGAAAAAAGATAACCGTAGCAACTGGGGGACTCGAACCCAGGTCCTCTATTCGTTCTAACGTCAGTGGTCTTGGCACACACTTTGCTCCATTCCCGTTCATAGATCATCATCTTACACATTTACATACTCTTCTGTTATTCTGACTTTTTACTCGACCCAAGTATTTGGTTCATTCGATCACGCCATGTCTTCCTCGGGCGTTCCCGCCTTCCTCTTCACATCCGCGTCATATATTTTCCTTACACTCCTTTCTTCATTCATCAATCAGCCTTGCATTCTTTACGAACCTCGATATTTTTCACACGGTCATACATGGTTTTACCAACACACACATACTCCTCAGGGATCTCATTTGTACAGCATTCAGTCTACTTGCTTCCTTCTTCTGCGAGTCCCATGCCTCTATATATCTCCTCTATATCCACTGCCATACATCAGGGATGTGTCTAGGTGCCTCGGTGCATTGTATACTGCTAGCTTCACTTCTTTGGACATTTTTTTTTGTTAGCGCCGACCGCGTTCAGTCCTCCATTAATGGAGTTTCCATTTCTCGTAAACCCTTATCCCAAATAAATAAACTCTACCTTGATTGTTTTCGAATCTTGACATTTTTCACGCGCTCGTACATGATTTTGCCACACAGGTTATCAACAGGGATAGGAGTCGAAAGGTCGTAATATAAATTGGCGACATGATGTTCTTTCAAATCTGTATATATATATATATATATATATCGCACTTCCGGGAATATTTCGTTCAGTGTTTAAACAATGTAAAATTTTGTAAACAACTTATGAAACTGTTGGTAAAGATTTGCGTCACTCGAAATCCTCTCCGACCTGACCAATGGCATAAATGAAAGTTGTATTTGATTAAAAACATAAACAAGACGAGTCTCGCATTGTACAACTTTATAATATGTACGAGTATACTATTTGCTCATCTTTTATGTGAAATACTCACAGTAATTGCCCAGGGGCCTGATTCCGGTTCTTTTTAAGGAAAAGGTATTGTCTTCATCCTTAGGGTTAAAGACAGTGTGCTCAACTGCGATTCCGATTCCATGTCGATGATAATACACTTTTAGCGGTTTAATTATCTCAGTATTATTACACAGTATAGGTGCATCACACATACTTAACCAACACTTGTAGTTTAATTAAAAATTTACAATTTAAATCACTTTTATCCGACATTTCGGGTTTTTGGCTTAGGCACTTTTGAAACATTGCAATTTAGTTAATTCGCTTCATTTAATAGCATTATTATGCGAAATATAACTAACTAATAATGTATTAAAGTCATTACTTAGGATAATATTGAGTTTTTCTATTGTTAAAACTACGCAAATATCGATATTTTAAAGAACGTTTTTTCCATACGGAATTCATTCAATGAAGAAAATTATTTACGAAATAAAATGCGTTTGTATTTTACTAGCGGTGAGCCCTGGGGTCATGAAATTTGCACAAAATAAATTTCTGTCATTGTATACTAAAGCTTTCACAAATTTATTTAACTTGAAATAATTTTCCATGAAAACTATTTGTACGTCTCACTGAAAACTCCGAGCGGTGGGACCTAGTGTCATGAAATTTTTACAGCTCTTGCTGTTTGCAATAATTATTAGGATGAGAAAACTATTTTTAATATTTGCCATCATGAGCTATGAAGCTTTTAAATAACCATTTAATTGTATTGAGAAAAATAAATTATGTAATAAATGACACAATTTCACATTAAAATATTTATTTGTTTTTAATGTTACTGTATTTTTTTATATATGTATTAACTTTATTTTTTCGACGATTCCAGCATTTAAAAAAGGTATATGAAGCTACAAGGAAATTAAACGGAGTTTAAAAAGAAAATTCTGAAAATATTTTCGGACGAATCAAAAAATTTGCACATTAAGAATTGAAACTGTTGTATCGGTGATCGTATTCAAATTCTAAGCAATTGTTTGATTTATTAAACATCTTAGTTTTGTTTCCTTCGCCTTACTCCAGTGGCCTACATACGGTGCTCAACCACCTGTGTAAAGGTACCTAATTACAAAAACCAAAAAAAAAACTTTTTTTTGGGGAATTTTTCTGTGGGGGTCTTGTCGAACTGCTGTCAGCTTGTTTTTCAACAAAACAGCTATTTCGGTGTTCGACACATCCGTGAATCTAATCGCACCTCTTTATTAAACGTGCGTAGCTTTCGCGGTGTTTGTACGGTGTGCGTTAATTAACTGCTGATACAACGCAGAGAGAAAATCGAAGTTGTTAGACTTTATTGATGTATTATTATTCTATTTAGAATTTCTTACCTACCTACGAAGGTGACAATAAATTTATTGCATAGTTTTTGTGAGGAGTTGAGGAATTTGCCAAAATTTCAAATCAGTAAATCTTGTTTATTTCAAATAATATCAGTCATTTGGAAAAATAATAAACAAATTTTAAACAGTATTTTTTTTTCAATTTTGAATTTGCGTTTATTTTTCTTGGATTCGAGTGAGATTAAGTTGAATTTTATTTCATTCTATTTACATTGGAATAATTTGTAATTTGCATCTGTTTTTCTTACGTGAATTAATTGAGTTTTAAGGTGTTTGATCTTGAATTGGTCGTAATAGTATAATTCTATTAGATCCAGACATCTCTCTTAGTCAAGTTAGTGTGATATTTGTCAGTTGGTCAGTTAGTTCTCTCTGTGTGCGTCTGTAGTGTTGACACGCCCGTTCGCCCCCATGCATCCCACAGGTACCGGCCCCTCCGTCTCTCCCAGCCGCGCTGCCGCCATGCCGGGCCTAGTTGCGGGGGGGACCATGTTCCCGGATGCTGCCGCCCGCTCCCGCCACCCCCACAGCGCACCCCACTCGCGCCGTTCATCACACCATCACCGCTCCTCCGTCGGAACGCGCAAACCCAACTATCGCAGCAAGCAAGAACGCAACAGCGCCACATACAAGAACAAGCACGCTGAAACTGCCGATGCAAACAAGATCCTGCACGATACCCTGCTGAAACGCACGTTAAACACCTCGAGGTTTGATAGTAACCCCGCAAGCGGCGTGCCACCAAGCGAGAAAGACAAGCAAACGCAAAAAGGCAAGCAATCGTCAAACGGGTCGCGCGCGAAAAAGAGCTCTTCATCAAAAGACGTTGCGACGCTTGAATCTACAATGGGTTTCTGCGGTAATACTAAATGCGACGTTGTCAACGATGAAATGATGCCGTTTGTCGGGTCGAAGGTAGAACGCATGGAGGACGACTGCGTCGCTGATACGTGCGTCGCTTCGAGCAGCGGCGGTAGTCTCGCAAGCGGCGGAGATGTGATGCGGTCCATTGCGCCCCCCGTTTACGGAGAGAACGCAGACGAGGATCTGTACGCAACTCTGCGCGAGTATCTTGCCGTCGAAGGGAAATTTCAGCCCAAACCGGTTCTCCCAGTTAACCCGCAGGTAATTATTGCCATTATAACCTATCCTAACAACTGTTAATTTAAATTTAATTTCTTTCGAGATGGTGAAGAGGATGGTTGGAATCCATTGCACTGCAGATGCCCTAATATTGTCTATGACCTTGTAATCTAAATCCTTTGATAGCAAATTTATTTACGTTGCAGAAATTATTTGCTGCAATCGCGTATAAATTTCTGCCGACTTAGTTACATATCGAAAGTTGTTGATTAATAATTATTTAGTTGTTATTAAACACAAGCAACAACAGTAAGGACTAATGCGCGCATTCACCCAATCAGATGTTGTCACAATAGTACGCTGATTTTCTGTCACAATAATCCAAACCTCCTTTAAATATTGAATATTAAATGTCGCTTAGTCTGCGGAAGTAAATTTTGTTCACGGAAATTGTAAATTAGTTTATTAGCAAACATTAAGTACTACTTTTTTTAATGTGAACACTGTACAAGGGTCCCAATTGCCCGAAGGTAGTGGGACTATGGCATCCCTGATGGGGGTATGCAGTCAAGCTGAGGACTTGAGGAAGAATGGAAATTACCCGGTTATTGAAATAACTTGAATTACAACAAACAGCACTTAGTTATTTATTGATAAATAACAGTATAATCAGAATCTCAGTACAATGGTTCGGAGAGCCAGGAAGCAAAGCTCCTGTCTATACATAATCTGTCTGACCTTGACAAATTCTCAGGTATCACTGCTATACTGTCTTGCCGACAGTGCCATCAATGTGAAACAACCGAAACTAGGATATAGCAGTTTCCATTCTGTGTTGATGTAATGTAGTGAGATAATTTTCCCCTTTCTTGTAACCTTCTACCTCGCAAATAACGCGAATCGGGGATGTCATAATAGAGGTAGTCGAAAGTCCGGTGGTTGGAACACTATCATTCTTTTCCCGTTTCATCAGTATATAACAACATAATAGTTGTATGTTTATTTTGAAACATCCAATCCTTTCTCCCTTTTCAACACAAGCAAGTAATGCCCTGTATTTTTTATTTTATTTATTATTTAACACTGTCTGATGTAGTCTTGTGCCTGTTGTTTCCAGCGCGGCGAGATCTCGGCGGGAACGCGCGACGGTGCGGCGCACGTGCTGCGTTGCCTGAAGATCTGGTATGACCTGCCCACGGACGTGCACTTTCACGCCATCAATCTCCTCGACAGATTCTTGACCAAGATGAAGGTGAGAACCTTAAATATTTATTTTCATTATAAAAAAAATTAAATAAGTACATTTATACAGCCTTTAATGTGCTGCGGCATTTAAATTGTGAGGGGCCAATATCTTTCTCCAGTATGTGTCGATGCTGGAGGCTGGACTGAGGCGGGCCTCCATGGTGAGGGTATTCCCGGAGCTGTTTATCCTTTCCCTCATTCCAGCCACCCTGGATCTGATAAGGGCTGCAAAACCGGAAACTCGCCCCTCTTGTGAATATACTGGAAGCGCTGCAGTATCTGGGGAGGTCAAACATTATGCAGAAGGCGTTATTGTACTGTATGCAAAGTCTTTTTGTAGTTGGGGCAGAGTTCGCACGTGCACAACTTGCGCAGAAGGCGAGGAAGACAGTCCTTTTCACAGAGGTACTACGAAGGCGAAATCTTCTGCTGAGCATGTTCGATTTTACGCTGAGAGCTCGTATTTGCCTATCAATATCATCATCATCATCATCCATCAGACTGCTGGTGATTATGTATCCTAGGCATTTAGTTCCTTCAGTCACCTTCAGGATCACACCGTTCAGGGTAGCTGCAGGAGTACTAGTTGGGCCTTGACCATATCTCATGACCAACGGAGCCGTTTTATTGGGGTTACAAGACATGTTTGTCAAATTAAATTATTGCCCAGGTAGATTTACAATAAATTAAATGTATTGAATTTGCACAACAATATCTCCATTAGTTTGTATTTGTATTTTAACGGAGTCCAACGGGTGCCACATTTTTTTTCATTTAAACATCTGTTTTGAACAATCCAATGTTTGTTTGCACACCCACCGGGCATTGAATGCGACACTCGTTGATGCCACAATTTGGCTCAGAGGTTGGTTACGCACCCATTCTGTGACATAGCTAAACAATTGCTTAATCGTTATAATAATTATGTTCAATCATCAGTCATTATAAAACTTGGGATATAATCACCAACTTATAATAGAATGATTCGTATCTTCTGTGCCATGAATAATATTATGTAACTATAATTAGCTTAAGATTAAGAAAAGGACGCTTGGATGGTTGGGCATGTAGAGCAAATGAACGATGAAAGGGGTGTATGTGTTACGCGAATGTGAATGAAAGAAGCCGGGGACGTCCGAGGAAGACACAGCACGTTGGACCGAATCAAATATATAACAATCACGCCTTTTCACCGCAGGGGTGGGCAGAAAGGACGGACCGCCAAACAACTCGATCTTGGCATACACTTCTTGCACTCAGCTGGTACATGCCGCTCTACACTCCATTTAAATTGAGTGATCAAAATTATCAAAAGCCTTCACAAAGTCATGTTGTGATGAGTCAACTTGTTCTTTATTACTGACAATACTTGTGCCCTTGCAATGTCACAACGTCGCTTAACCTACGCGATAATTCGACGAGTCGTTCAATTCGTCCGAACAAATAATAATAATCATTTGAAAATATTTTAATCGTCGCATTCATAAATCAATCAATATATTCGCGGATAATGACAGCTGCTGAGTCAATAAAAAAAAATCATTAAATTATTGCGTCACATGCAAATCAGCTGCGAAAACATTGGAACGGCATTTACGACGCACAATTTTATGTACACAGTGTCTTAACCTTTCTTAAATTTTCTTATCGAACAGTCCATGCCATGCTTGTGTGAAGTTTCTATATTCCGATTATAGTAGATACTCTCAGTATCACCCCGGCGAGATAGCACCACTCAGAATTAAAAAGGCTTTAGCCATGTATAGTGACCGGATCTAAATACCTTCTTTCTCTCCATCTCTCTCCTCACCTCACCTCACGTAATATCACAATTTGTGACTGCCATTCCACCGGTTTATAGTTTTATAAACATTTCATAGCTCTTCAGCTCATGATGGTAATTAAATTACCGATGAAAAAAAATTATTTACGTAGACAGAATTTCCAGATGAAAAAGCTGCGCAAATTTCATGATGTCAGTCCTGTAAGCCTTCTGTATAATTATGAATGTTGGGTTAGTAGAAACAGCCGCCACAATTATAATAAAGTAAAAATTGTCAGAACTTCTATGAAAATATTAAATTTGATGATTTAACCGCCCCACCCATACGTGATACGGCCGCTATATTATCGCCCGAACGCAACAAGCCGTATCCCGTACGTTCAGGTACAAAAACTATACCCGAAACCCACAAAACATTCGTATACGTCAAGTTTGTTCCTGCCTCATCTCGTTTTGTATTTCAAGGTCAGCTGAAGCTAACGGATGTGTTAGAATATTTTCGTCTCTCCCATTCAAGTTTGTACATTGCAAACACATTGTTATTTGCGAAATCTAATTTACTTATTTTAATAACCCAAAGGATGACTCCCCGTTAATTATAAAAATAAAAAATTGTTTTCCTTTTTCAAATATTTTTTTGCAATATGAGTACCCCGTCTACCATACGTCATGTACAAAGTATTTTGGTGGTGCGTAGTATCAAATAATGTAATTTACACGAAGGGGCAAAGTTCAATTTCAACACTGTCCTTATCATTAGTCGGGTGTTTGTTGACCCAGATATGAAAAAAACTTTGATATGTGCGCGCAACCGTTTTTATTCGGTAAACAAACTATTTTCTGATAAGCAATTGATTTAAGTGGACAATTTTTTACGTCCAATTTCGTTGTAGTTATCTCGTTTTGTGTTCTGCAGAGGAGATAATGCCCTGTAATGTGATATCTATTAAAGAAGAGTTTACTACAGTTTTATTCCGAGCTTGATGAAATTTTGCACTATTTACACATGGGATTTTGAAAGTCGCCAATATCCCCATTTCCCACATCGTAAAGCAGAAATTTGGTACTGCAATTAATTAATTTAAAAATAGTATATGGTATATTTGCATCACGTTCCACAGTGGAAGATAATCTCAGTATCACCCTGATGAAAGACCACCGTTCAGAATTGAAACGTTGCTTGAAATGACTTTAGCTGTGACCAGATCTGAATAACCAGGCACTTCTTTCCTCTTCCGTATATCCTTTCCCTCACAACATACCTCAATTGGAGATACCATAGTCTCACTGGCTCCGGCTCCAGACAGTTGGGATTCTCGTGCGGTGTTAGTGGCAGACACCCAATGAGATTTTGTATTGTAAAGTAGACTGAATGCCGTAGTCTTTTATACTCACTATCGCCCTGGGAAGAATAATCGTTCAATTTCTGTTGCATTGTATTAAATTGTTGTTTTTTGTTTTTGTTTTAGGTGCGCCCGTGCCACGTGTCCTGCATCTCCGTGTCCTGCATGAACATGGCCATCCAGTCTCACCGCCCCGCGCTGCGCACCATCAACACCGAAGATCTGGGTATGTGCCCACCCTCCAACCAGCCCCGCTTCTTTCATTCTCTCGTACTCCCCACAACCCCCGTTAATCCGGTCTTGTAGTAGCTTTAAAAAATGCTTGTCTTCCGCTTCTATCTGCTAACAGCCTTGCAGTGTCTATCGTCAGGCCCTGAAACGTTAGCGGGGATGCCATAATCCCAGTGGCTGCACACAATATTAATCAGTTGGGACTCTTGTGCAGTATTTACATTTAAAAAAACATCAAAACAACTGGTTAAAAATCTTGATCTCCTACAACTCCTTCTTTAACCATGTTTTTTTAAAATATTTATTTACTTAACATCAACGGTGTAAATATACCATAAACAATAATTGCATGTCACAGTTAACTACAAGCATAAGAATATAGCACAAATAATTTCATAAGGTAACTACTATTAAATGTGGCATTAGGTCATACAATGATATCGGAGAGTATATAAAGAATAAAAGTTTATGAAGGACATAAAAGTAAAAGATATACGTACATATAAAACGTATAGTAAACTTAGGTTAAATTAATATTTAATCATTGAAGAAGACAATATTAACATATCCTAAATGAAACACGAAATTGAAAAAAACCACAGAAAATAAAACCTTCTTGACTTACCTTCCATGCAGTTAAATAGATCTGCCACATCTGCGTATCTATTACCAACTTCATGTAATCTAGGTACAAGCGAGTGTTTGTAATGCTCAGTCCTGGTGTTGTTACATTTAAACAGGATTTTGGAACGAGTAGCCCTCGTAGGTATATGAAATTGAATCAGGGCTGTGTATACTACCATTTACAATACTGAATATATTTTCTTATCTTAACCATGAGTTGTGACCTTGTGGCAACCATGTTTTAACATTATTGCGACAATCTCATTCATGGCCATCTGTTATCAAGGAAGTCACGCAAACGATGAAAACAACAAAACTTGATGAATATAATAGTCAATGAAAAATTCTCTGCATTACATATTAATTTAAACCCACATTTCATGTATATACCATCATTTATTCCATTAGGTACACACTCTGTCATTGCACACCGTCGCTATATGAACTACTAGCTGACATGTGCCCAGCCTTGCTCGGGAATATTTACTGTTTTTGGAATAAAGTTGGAATTTCTTGCTTGTCGTTTGGGTGCCATAATTGATTTGACAGCGAAAGTAATGCTTTGTGACGACTATTACTATCTCTAAACAAAGAAACATTCATTTGAAAATTTTGAAAGTTTTTAAGTAGGTACCCCCACTTGTGTTTTCTATTTTGAAAATATTCTATCCAAACAAACCTTCTTTTGAATATGTGATCTGTGGCTAACCAGAGTGGTATATCTATGGACTAACCTCTTGTTTTTCATACTAATTTTAAAAAAATTTTAGCAACAGTTTTACATATTGGATTTCATTCAAACTATTCCCTAAACCTTCGTAGTAATAAGAACAAATTGCTATTTTCAGTGAAACTGGTTGAGTAATTTTTGAGAAAATCGAGGACAGACAGACAAACATTCATTTTTATATATATAGATAGACTAGATATGGCGTGTCATATAAATTCGCAAGGCGCATTTGCAACACATCTCCCTATCGAATTCTGTTGCCTCACTTTAAAAGACTAGTTCTTTTGCACGCTTCACTCCAAAATAACACAGTGCACATAGTTAACCCCAAATTGCATGATGTAATGTTGTTTATTTGATCCGCCGATAGGAAGCCAAAAAGGCACGCATCATAAAATCGACTTCAGTTTTCTGCTTCTACCACGAATTTCCAGACGTCGTGTATAAATAGTTATCGAAGATGGTGCCACAAAATAAGTTTCGCCGTTATTGAATAATGTTTTGTTTGAATCAACTGTCTAATTTTTGTTGTTCACAGTGTCCATTTCCCAGTGCAAGTGCACGGTGGGCGACGTGCGCCGCATGTCTGCCGTGATAGGCGAGAAGCTGGGCGCCGTGGGAGACGCCATCACTCCGCTCCACTGGCTGCGGCTGCTGGGGCGTCTGCTGTCTTGGGCCTCTCCGGAGGTGGTTCCCAAACTCATGCAGGTGAGGATCATTAACACGTCTCTCCATCTTGAATCATTTTTCGTGGATTTGCAGAGCATATTGGATGTATACAAAAATTCATTAAACTTAATCGAAGAGTCTGTGTCTAATACAGTAGAACCTCGATAATGTCGAATTAACTATATAATTCGACTTATTGCCGTGTAAATCGGAATTAAAGTTGTGGTCGGTCCTTCAAATTCAGATATTCAAAGTAATATGGCCTCCATGGTCGAGTGGTAAGGCTCTCGACTACGAATCCGAAGGTCGCAGGTTCAAATCCCAGCTTGCGCAAGTAAATTTTATTTAATTAATTTTGGGCTGTTTCACAATTAATTGATTTTAAAATAATATATAATATATTTGCGCACGTTCCAGAGTGGAAGATACTCTAAAAAAAGTCCACCATTCAGAATTGAAATGTTTCGTGAAATGGCTTTTAACTGTGACCAGATCTGAATAGCCAGGTATTTACCTACCCTTCCCTTCTCCTTCCCCTCCCCAATACCTTCAGCTTCACAACATTCCCCAATTGGGAATGCCATATTCTCACTGGATCCAGAAGGTTGGGAGCAGTTGGGACTCTTGTGCAGTATTCATATTAAAAAAATATATATTTTGAAAATTGAATTTGCACATGAAAGAAGATACCTCACCTATCTTCCATTCCCTATCTATGTCTTACCAGCTACCAATGATGAAGTGCGATGCTATTAGTGATTTTGTCTTAAGACATTTATTTTATTTCCAGGAGACTGACATGGTTAACCGCCTGGAGATCCTGTCCTGCGACGCAAGCTGCTGCAACATCCGCTCCTGCGAACTGGCCTTCGTGCTGCTTTGCACGCAACTGGGTGAGTCCAAATATCAAATAAATTTTTTGAACCTCAGTAATTTTCCCTCGGCATTTCCATTTACATTTGCAAAGTAATTTTAAAAACGAATGCTTATTTATTACGTTTTTTTAAATTGTAGATTCGCAACTGACGGTGTTGCAGAGAGCTCCCTCTGCCCAGAACGAGGAGAGAATGGCCGAACTCACCCGCCTCGTCCACTTCGCAATGGAGCTGCAAAGAATCTGCCAGGTAACAACAATACCTACTTATCAACTCGAGTATATGGATTTAATTAATGCCGTTGAATCATGCTTGCATGGATACTTTTAATATTGATGTGATTCTAATCGATCGGTTTGATTGCAGATCGGCGACGACTCGTTCTACACGTCGCACCAGGCGGTGGTCAGCGTGCTGGAGCGCTACAACGCGCGCCAGAAGATGCCGCATCGCCAACGCTTGGTCTGGCGGCTCAGCTCGCGCACGCTGAAGGTGCTGCGGCCCACAGACCGGCTGACCAGTCTGCTCCCCACCATAGAGGAGCAGCAGATGCAGAGCGAGCCCAACAGACAGAGGTGATTACACAACTCTAACTGACTATCGCGCCGTTTCTGTACAGGGGTAGGCAGAGAGGATAGACACTGCCACACAACACACTCATTGCTTCATTCACATTCGTATATCCTCTCATACATATCCTGACTCTTGACATCTAGTATTTGATTCCTTCTATCGTGCCGTATCTTCCTTGGACGTCCCCGACTTCTATCTTTAGCTAAAGGTTGAAAAGCTGTGCCTACTCAAAAAAAGAAAAACGAACCACAAAAAGTCTGTGTCGTTTGTTCATTTATTCAGTTTGCCACAACAACCTGCGGTAGATGAAAATTACCATTTTCAAATATTCAATACACAAATGTCCAGAGTGGTAGATACTTTCAGTATCGCCCTGGTGAAAGACCCACCATTCAGAATCGAAACGTTGCTTGAAATGGCTTTCACTGTTTTTGAAAAGCCAGGTATTTCCCCACCTTCCTCTTCCCCCCACTACTTTCCAATATAGTCCAATTCGAAATACCAATTTCTCACTGGCTCTTGACGGTTGAGAGCAGTTGGAACTCCGGCACGGTACTCACATTACCACCAATAAAAACACAAATTAACAATTATCCATTATTCCACAGTAATATTGTGATACTAAACTTAATTGTTTGTATTCCAGATCGGGCAGCGAAAGCTCCGATGACCTCAGCGAGGAGTCGGCAGACTGGCCCACCAGCCCGCTGGTGCCGGTGCTGTGCCACGACCACTGAGCTGGTCCCTCGTACCACTCCCCCCAACATCCATCGGGAGAGAGAGAACCAACAATATCAGACTGCCGCACCGGAAACAACCTTATTTCAAAGTGGAATGTCACCGGTTATATTGTGCCGTCATCGTTTTGATGAAACTTCAATTCAGCATGATGTTAAGACTTCATCGGTTTGATGAATCGTCTCTTCGCGACAATGTGGTGTTAGAATGTCATCGCTTTGATGAAACTTCACTACGCGGCGGCATGGTGATACGACGTCATCATTTCACATCACCGACACTGTTATGATTTAAATGTGGTCATTTTTATATCCCTCATTTTAAACTGTGTAATGTATTGAAATAAAAAAAAGTAATATGACAGGGTTCTAACCGCAATCGACTTGTACTGATATAACATACTTTTGAACGTTTGCGTCGTAGCAAACTGATGCATAAAGTTGGCATTCGCAAATCAGTACACAATTACAAGGTTTTACTCTGTATGCAACCATGTAATACCGATAATTTGGTTTTAAGGGTTATTAGAACTCTGTCGTAATAAGTTCACTAGCATCCATTTCTATACTACTTATTAATATAATATTCAGAAGGGTAAAGAAATTACATTCAATTTTTAAAAGTCAAATTATAAAATTTACCCTTCTAACACAAAAATAACCATTTTTGAATCTCTTGAATTTTTGAAAATTAACATTCAACATTTAGATGAATTTACGACACACGACAAACTGATAATTGATGTCCTCGACAACATCTCCGAAGACACTTTGATCGCATGTTTTGCCGTCGTGAATTTTGTCGTTATTTTAAAAATAGATTTTTTTTTTTTTTTACTACTGTTATTCCTCTCCCATCGGAGGGTGGACAGCATCGTGGCTTTTGCATTTATTACAGCATGACACGTAAGAAGAGACATTTAAAAATGTGGAATGAATTTTTCAAAATGATCAACAAAGTTGAAATGTGAATTTTTCTTTTAAGCTAACCGGCATTAATATGTCTTTAATATGTATTAAATATTATTTTCTCATTATTATATTTAAAAAAAAAATAACAAAATAATGAATCAATTGATTTATTAATTATATATATTTCACTTGACCAAATGATAAAAAAAAAAAAATCACCTTAAAAAAAATCTCAAAAAATTATGATTAGTTTTTAATTTTTTTATTTATTTTGTGAACAATATTAAATATATCTTATTGAAAATAAAAAAGCAGATGGACCGAACGACCGACTTTGTGTTGCAAGAATTAGTCATTTTAAAAATATCGTAATTATGAACGTTGTGATTCGGTAAATTTGCAAAAATTTTGACATTCAAGAAAAAAATTAATTTATATATGTATTTTTTCAATATTGTGATTTTTGTAACTTGCAAATTATTATTATTATTATTATTAATATAACAAATTTGATGTTCCCAATTTTGACGTGTAACGGAGTTTAATTATTGTATTATTTTTGTGCATTTCTCTTTAAATTGGAAATATATGTGTCTTCTGCGGAGGGTGCGTGACTGTACAGGACATAGTGTATTCGAGGGTGTGATTCAGAGATCAATTCAAGCATGTTAATTAACCCTAGAATTACCTATGTCTTGCCCAGTGTCGCCGCCGCCTGTATATCATATTTTAAACTATATAAAACAAATGTGTATATATATATATATATACATATATATTATTATAAAGTAATTTTTATTGTAAACCACAATGTAGTAGTGAGTATTGGAAAAAAAAAAACAAAAAAATGTGATATTCAAGAAAAAAAATCTGAGGGTTTCTTTTAGTTTTAAAAAAATGAAAAAAAAAATAAAGACATATTTTTTTTTGTAAAAAAAACATGAGGCGTGTATTTTAAAATCTGGAAAAAGCGATGTAAATATTCTGTTTTTTTCACGCCGGCGTTTATTAAATAAGCGCTGCTTTTATGTCAGTTTAAATAAGTACGATCGTCAACTTGCACGTTTTGTGTCGTACACGTCGCAATCGAGTGAAACCCTCTTATAAGGTTAAATTAAAAATATGTTCTTACATTCGTTCAAATAAGCCAATTTTTTCAAGGGACCGAGAAAACAATACTTAAAGTAGAATTGTCTTACGCGAGAACTTTATAAAAGGGTTTCACTGATATATTTGAGATGTCGTCGCCACATTACATTGCGTGCCGTTTCATCATTGGAGTTGAGAGTGCGTATTAAAGTTTGATCGCAGAACGGCTGGTACCTAGTAAATTCAATCACGTGTATATACGCATTTGACGACATTAACGATTAAAACCGTAACGCGTAATTTAAAAAATCGACGGTGCCGCCATTTTATAAAAAAAAAAAGCTAAATGTTCATAATTTAATTGTAACAATTTTTTTTTTTTTTTAACAGTATTAAGTGTTTTTAAAAGTGGACCGTCGTAAAAGTAAAATTAAAAAAAAAGTACAAAATCATTATAAAAACATTAATTTTAAGACGAATGATTGCTCTGAGATAAAATGAAGCTTTTTGTGAAAAAAAAAAATATTAAAATAAAAATTGTCGTCAATTTTTTTTTTTTTACGACGCCGAGCGTTGTCTTTTGTTAGGTAAGTTTGTGAGCAGGTTTTTGTTTAATTGGGACGTACGGACGGACGGACGTGTGGATTAAGCGTCTGTAATAATGGATAATTATTATTTATGAATGTGAAAGAATCTATTATAAAAAGAACCTGCCATCAATTTTGTGGCGGGGTTTTACTAAAAAAAAAAAAAATTGTTTTATTTTTCCACCTACCCGAGTTTTTTTTTGCAACATTTCTGTTCCATTTTATAGATATAAATTATAGAAAATAATTAATACACCACATTCCACTGTCGTGGATACTCTCAGTATCGCCCTGGTGAAGGACCACCGTTCAGAATTAAACACAAGCGGGATTTCATCCCCTGCCTACCCCTGTGAGGAATGCAGCACAGCGCCCTTGAGGTGATTTTTCACAAAAACGGCACTATAAATCGTCCAAGTATTATTATTAGCTACCGTAATAAAAAAAAATTATGGGTATTTCAAAGCCCCATATGTCATGGTGGAAATGATGTTGCATACTGAAAATAGCAGTGGCGTGCATTGCTCTATGACCAAAGGTAAGCTGTGTGAATTGTGCATTGAATATTTGTTTCTGCTAATTGTATTGTCCAACTGAATAAATAGTTCCTCACTAAATTTATTCAAAAAATTCTTTTTGATTAAAAATGTGTAATCTTTTAAAGTGTTCCTATAATTTCTTCTCAAATTTTTCTTAGGGTAGGCACAGATTTTCACCCTTTATGGACTGCACGTCACTGGAAAATAGTTGTGAATGTAGAGAAATTCTAGACAAAAAGTAGCATTTGGTTTGCTTGATCGTACCACGTCTTCCTGGGGGTATGATTCCTTATACCATCGGCTATCGGGAGGTTGAAGGAACCAAGGCGCTCACCTGATACTGAGTTTGGTGAGCGTGCTATCAGCGTGTCAGGCCCTAAAGCCTGGAATAAACTGTCATACGATCTAAGATTGATCAAAGACTCGACTGAATTCAGAGCAAAACTCATCTCTTCGGAAAGTTATATCCGTGAATGGCGCAATAGCACTCAATTTACATAGCGAAGCTAGCCGTTAGTACCTACCTAACATCATTTATATAAAATTTTGAAACTTTTCATAGCCTGCGGATATTGTAAATATTTTAAATAGGTAAAAAAACATTCATATATGAAATAAATGCCAACTCTTCTTTAGGCAATAACCTTCTAGTAAATATAATATCAATGACAAATAGGATTTAAACAGTAACTGCAATATCATGCCATGCGCAATGTTTTCTAATATTGTGTCCTGTGCGTGCAAAATCATATCTTCTCAAGTGGAAACTTTATAATGTAAGGTGTTAATCTGAAGTGACCTGCCAGCTGCGGGGAAGTATGTTTCTGTATCCGTTTGTACATAATAAGATAAACCCTAGGAAGTAATATATTCTTAACCCTCCGATGGACAACATGGCCTCGCCAGGCCATATAAGAGGTGTGGCCTATCAAACTAGTTTTAGATAATGACAGGTATACCAGACCTGAATATCAAGTTTGTAATACCCTCCGTTTGCGTAACATCAAACCAGTACATAACTTAGTAGGGACGCGACTAGATACGTAATCTCTACTGGGTTCGTGCATCGTCGATGGAGCGACGACTAGATACGATCCTCTATATCGAACTCATACGTAGTACCTGTCGGGCTCACACAGACGAACCGACCACAACCTGATAGAGACGAGACTAGATACAAAATCTCTATCGGGTTATGTCTGCACAAATGTTGAATTGTGCAATGCCCGATTTCATAATTTATTTTTATCGATGGAGACGCGACTTAGATACAAATCTCTATATCGAACTATGTTTGCACAAATGATGACTTGTGCAAACCCCCGATTTCATTTCATACGGCTCTCGATAAACGGGGTTCCGGGCGTGTAGAGGAAGAGAACGATAAACAGTGCATGTTATCGTCTTCGTTTTCTACGCCCCTGAATGTCAATGAACGGGACATTTCTCCAACCCCCGCCACTTCTACGGTCGCTCCCGGCGACGGTCCCGAAAGCTGAGCGAGCCCCCATTGGTTGGGCCCTTGCGATCCACAAAAACTTGTCAAAAATTACTGTTCTATCAAAATTATGTGTCTTTGTAAGCGATTTCTGCAGCTGCGGTGACTGATCTAAATAAACGATCTTTTCTGATCTGTTCATTAGCACCCGCGGAATAGAATAATCTTACTCAATTTATGTTTTTACAATGCATTTTTCTGTAATTTGGCGGCAAAGTATCAACTGTCCTACTTTGACCGCCACGACATTTTTTGTAATAATTTTGGCTTCTTTAATAAAAAATAGGTGAAGATTGCAATAGGCTCAATTCAAGCAGGAGATCGAGGTTCACATCCTAATTTTTTGATTAAGTCGATCCAAGATTGACAGAATCTACGGCAGCTCGCGAAAAATTCACGAGTTCAAACTGCCCGATACGCCGGCTCCCCGCAGCACGGTATCGCGCCAGAGTACTTAAGCGACGATTGCAATTCTAAAAAAGTAGAGTATTCTCACGGATTCAACACCTCTCCTGCCTACTTCGCCTGCATCTTCACCCGGCCTGAAAACCGATCAAGACTTTTTCAAGAGCCATGCGGTACAGTGCTTGAATTTTCTATTCTACCAATTAAACGAAATAGCATCTAATCCGATGTACAATCGGGGCTAGTTCTTATATTTTTTTAAGCTGCTATCTGACTCAGGCTGTGTGTAGATATAAAATATGGAGCTAAAACAAGCGCAACAGCTATCTGTTATATTTATTTCTGGTATTATGAGTACCTAATGAGAAACGAATTGTGTCAAAAATATTATAAATTTCGGTAGATAGCTAAACCGGCATCGCTGGTTTGGAGTTCGTAGTTGGAACGTTGGCCGATCGTGTAGTTACCCGATTTATAGTCACTATACGACCGGCCAACGTCCCGACTCTGAACCGAGTGTGGGTTGGGACGTTGGGCGATTGTGTGGTCGTAACATAAGGATTATCGTCTCTTGAAACCTTAAACAGTTCAATAATTACTGGTGCAGATAAATCATTTTTAGTATTTCTTGAGTTGGCAACCTGCAGAGTGCGTATTTTTGGGTGCCGAGCATTGAATCCAGCAGACGATAGATAATAGAGTGACACTTTGATTAATAAGCTGAACCCAGCTGCTGTTATTAATGAAAAGTCACTATCAATTCCTTACTTTATTATTTTATCAGAGCATTACAATAAAGCCTATGTCAATGATATCAATTGTGTGAAATACTAGCTGAAGAGGAACGGCTGTGCGCCCTGTTTCATACAAAACTGAATTTTGGATTTGAAGCCGAAATTATCACCTGAACCGAATGATTTTTTTTTTAATAAAAAGTTACAGCAAATATCTTATCTAGTATGTATTAGAAGTATTTTATTTATTTTTGTTTTAAATCATGAAAATAGGCCATTAAATTAATCGATTTTTTACAAGAACGAGTCGTAGAAGCGACCCATTCTCATGCGACAAATGTCAACCGTATGCAAATGTTGGGTGCGCGTTTGGCGTGTTTCCCGACTATGCACCGGTGCCGAAGGGATCAATAACGCTAGTTCCTCAGAGCATCTACCATTAAAATACTGGTAGAACCAGGACAGCATTCCCACCTGACGTCTCGTGCTCCAAAGATTGCAATCCAGTTACGTTAATTAAGATAGGCGAATCTATCAAACGGACCGCCCGTTTCTGCACAGTCAAGGATTTTTATCAGAAAAAGAACAGTGTGTGGTTTAATTTTTTTATGAACACTACGTAACTTTAATGTTTTTTTTTTTTTTGTAATGTGTGTTTTTGTAATCATTATTTTGAATTAATAAATAATAACTCTCCGACGTCCCTCTCGCCCTTAATGAGTGAGTACTGATGACCTATTGTTAGAGAAGATATTTTCCATTGGAGTTTGTATTTACTTTTTGGAATAGGGAAATAGTCTCCAACTGAAACAGGAATATCATTTAACAGGCGTACATGTAGAATTATATCAGTATTGCAGACTAAAAATATGTTTATCAAGAACAAAAGCTACATTTGCTCGTTTGAAAAAAAAAAAGTATTTTTTCTTGTTTTTGTTTAAAAAAATTAAAAAAAACAATATAATTATTTTTTTTAAAAGAGGTAGTTTTATTTTAAAATAGTTAACAAATTAAATCATATTTATACATATTAAAATAAAATTATTACACAAATTCATATTTCACAAGAATTGCAATTATCCAATAAATTTCTTTGTAATTTATCAATGTACCCTTACGACAGCTGTGTGGCCGTTTCTGTCTATCAAACACCACAACACCCACATCACAAAATAATAGCATAATTGTAATTAACGCTAGAGTCAATATTTTCATTTCGTAAAAAAATATTGTCAATCTTTCATGCTCAATTAAATCGATTTGATATTTGAATGGTCCCTGTCAAACGCTGATGATTCTCGGCCCGTTTAAGCTTTTGTTCAATTCGCAATCCGCCAGACATGTATTACAACACGAAGGTTAGCCAAGGTCCGTTGGCTAAGTCACGCTAAGTCGAGTTGGTCGCAGCAAATTTGTGCTTTTATAACTCAATTTTGACAAAAAAAAGCAACTTTCATCTCCGGAGATGCTGTGTGGAGAGTCTTTTTTAATAAAGGAAGGAGTTAACTAGGGTTTTGAGAAGGCTCATGTTGTAGGAGGGATGAAACGCAGATGCCGGCAAATTATTCCACAGCCGAGTTGTTGAACATAATGCGTCGTAGAAGCGACCCATTCGAACGTGACAAAAATCGCTAGTTCCTCCGAGCGTCTTCCGTTTAAATACCGGTAGAACAAGGACAGCATTCCCACCGACGTCTGAATTAATAGACTTGCCGTAAGTACTATTTCGACGGATGGAGACAAAGGTCACGTTACACCCTTTTCGGCACCAGCCTAGTTCACTGCCGTCGAAGTTTGTTTCGCGTAATTTTTGCTGCGGTAAGCGAATTCCAAAACATTTATAAAAAAATCAAACTAAATATTCGATTTTTGTAAATTCATAAAATTGGCGGTACTCCTAGCTAGCCCCCCCTCACTTTGGTTCCTTCCGCTTGCGTCTCTATGTATTATTTGAGCTAAAATTACTATATTAGAAGATGGACAACGATTTGGGGCTGGTGGTCTGGGTGTCGTGAACAATTAATTTTAATCTAAAAAAGCTACTTAAATTACGCAATCCTCGTTCTTTTCTTCTCATTTTCTTCCATTTCTAACAACTCCCTCTTTTCGGTTTTTTTCAAATCGGTCTTTCCCTCTTTTGCATTAAACGTATTGGCTTTAGGTTTTAAGTTTTCCTTCTCATTGAATTGTTTATCAGTTCCATTTAATTGTTTATCTCCTTCACCAATCAAATCATTTGATTGTCTATCACTTTCGCTAACTAACTTATCTTCATCGCTGTTATCGGTAGGTTTCTCTACGGTCTTCTTTCCCTTCCCCTTGCCCTTCCCCTTGTTCTTTGCCGCCGGGGTCGTGGTCGCTTTGTTCTTCACCGTTTTGCTGTCAGCTTTGAGGTCGCCGTTGTGGTCACCTCTCGAGTCACCCTTGGAGCTCTCAAAGTATTCTACGATCTTGTGGGAGGTCGGGTCTGGAGAAACGGGGCGTTCCTCGCTGTTACTGACGATTGAACAGTCCAAATCAACTGCTGAAAAAATAAACAAAAAACAATCAATCTTTCGACATGCCTACACTTGGGAGAGTCTAAGACTGTCACACACTCCTAGCTTCATTCTATATTCTCACTCTTAACATGACCTGACTCAGAGTACTCGGTCTGACTCAGGGTTGTAAATCTTGGACTTGTTGGATGACATTATGAATATACACAAATTTAAGACTGCTTTTGGACAGAGGAGCTATAAATATCTCTCTACTAAGCTTTATAATTCATTTATACGAAATATGTAAATGATTTAAAAAAACAAATCAAAACCTGGCTCAAAGAAATCGAAGAAGAGGAATTATCCATCATTTTATCCAAAGAAAGTCGTAGCTTCACACAGTTTTTAAATAAAACCTAGTCCACCTCAGCACAGGAACCCCTAACCCCTAGTGAGGAGGACTAAGAAAGACATCTTGAATAACCTTGTAATTTGTTATTGTGTAAATTTAAAAATAAATGTATTTAAACTAAATAAAAAAAATATTTGCACAAACCGAGAATGGCTGTGACAGATGGGATGCGAACTCGTTAGACTCAACGCTTGTTACTGTTTACACTTGACATATGTACGTTCCAGCGAGGAATAAATCTCTTATTGAAGGCTTGTTATTACAGAGAATTTTGTGAGAAAAGATGGAGAAAAGTCGGGGTTATTTTTTATAAATTTGATACTCGAGACAATAGAAAAAGTACAAAAATGACTTGCATTATTTTGGTTGCGTAAGCACTGATTAAATTCTAATAGAAGGGTGCGATCATGGGATAAATTAAATTTTAAATGGTGAAACTAATGATAAGTTATTGTCTAACAAAGTTAACAAAAAATGTTTTCAGTCGATTCTTAATTCAAACGTTGGTCATATATGACAAAGAGAGACATTCAAATAATACATGTGCGTGAATGAAATAGTGATAGAACTGCGTGTCGACATTCTACATTATGGGTGTGGATGAGATTAAGGTGATCATTTTTATTTTAAACAAAATCTTCTAACTAACCATCGTCACGCCGTTTCTGCGCAGGGGTAGGCATAGAGAACGGACCGCCAAACAACTCGATCTTGGCATACACTTCATGCTTCATTCACTTGTTATTCCGACTTCTGAAATGGCCCGACTCGAGTATTTGAATCACTTAATCGTGCCATGTCTTCCTTGGACTTTCCCGGCTTCTTCCGTCATTCACGTTCGTGTCATATATTCTCCTTACATTCCTTTCTTCGTTCATACGCTCTACATGTCCAAACTAAATAAGCGTCCCTTTCTTAAGCTTACTTCTTGACGGCCTTCATGGTCGAGGGGTACGGCTCTCGACTACGAATCCGAAGGTCGCGGGTTCAAATCCCGGCATGTGGAAGTAAATTTTATTTAATTAATTTGTGCTGTTTCACAATTAATTTAAAAATAATATATGTTATATTTGCGCACGTTCCAGAGTGGAAGATACTCTCAGTATCGACCTGGTGAAAGACCACCATTTAAAATTGAAAAGTTGCTTGAAATGGCTTTTAGCCGTGTTTGGTGATCAGATCTGAATAGCCAAGTATTTCCCGGTTACCCATTAAGGTTACATCAGCCTTGCATTCTTTACGAATCTCAACATTTTTCACATGATCGTACATGGTTTTACCACACATTCGCCTCAGAGATCTCATTTCCACAGGATTCAATCTACGTTCATCCTTCCTCCGCCAGTTCCATGCCCCCCTGCCATACATCAGGATTGGTATCAGCACTCCATTGTGGACTGCTAGTTTCGCTTCTTTGGATAACTTGCCAAAAGATAAAGTGCCAACCGCGTTCAGTCCTCCATTAATAATTAGAGTTTCCTGCATTCACCCTTCTTTCAATATCCCTATCAGTCTTTCCATCTCTTACAAACATACTTTCCAAATTTACAAACTCATCGACCTGCTCCAAGTATTCATCATTCACAACTATATTGCACACTGTCTTCGTACTCTCTTTTTCAAACACCATGACTTTAGACTTGGATACATTCAACATTAGCTCATTCTTTATAAATACTCGGTTTATCCTAGATACGAGGGACACGCGATACCTAACAGTTTAATACTAAATCTGGTCTAAACCAAAGTAAGACAATTGTCTTATCTTTTGCTTGCCACTTTGAGAGCTTTACAATGTGTCTATGTTTGCTTGTAATGGTCATTAACAGATAAAAACAATAAAATGAAAAATGCCAACAATCATAATATGATACTAAACAGTGCCAATGATAAAGGAATAAATACAAAACTTTTAAAAATATCATAAGATCACTTGTAAATACATC
This sequence comes from Halesus radiatus, assembly GCA_022606495.2. NCBI lineage: Eukaryota > Metazoa > Arthropoda > Insecta > Trichoptera > Limnephilidae > Halesus > Halesus radiatus. Next base: position 96,157 of record JAHDVE020007094.1, read on the forward strand.
AGGATGCCACAGCCCGCTAGCTTCCGAGCAGTGATACCGTCATGTTGTAGGCATTTAATATTCCAACTAGAACTACTCAATCTCAAATTTTATTCAATTGTAACAATCATTTCAGGATCGAGTCATTCAAAAATTCTCTTGTACCTAGACTTCACGCAGAAGGTAATACATATTCAGACATAGTAGATATGTTCAACTGCTCGGAATACAAATACAAACAGACGATTATTCTAGAGTATAAGTATCAGTGAATGTGAGGTATGTTTTGAATATTCGCCTCTGTAGCTAATTACTTGGAATGGTACTTACACTATGTTATTCCTGTATTTGTTGGTTATTTTATCTATGTACCTACTGTGATGTGTTTTGTACCTGTGTGACCATTATAACTAACTAAATATGTGGTGTGTTCAAAAGAAAAGTAGTGAATTTCGAATTTTTTCGAAAAGTTTGTTGACGTGGTTGCAACTGCAGGACGCTCATCGTCATTAACATCTTCTCGGCCTTCTGTAAAGCGCTTGTACCACTTTTAAACACTTTTTTGAGACAAAGTAGACTCGCCGAATGCCAGTCAACATTTTAAGTACGTTGGAGCACTTATTCCATTTTTAATGCAAAATTTAATACATATTCTTTGATCCATTTTTTTCAAAAGTAAAAAATCGAAGAACATACAAAAACGTGACTAACCTTTCCTGACGGCCTCCATGGTCGAGGGGTAAGGCTCTCGACTACGAATCCGAAGGTCGCGGGTTCAAATCCCGGCGTGCGCAAGTAAATTTTATTTAATTAATTTGTGTGTTTCACAATTAATTAATTTAAAAATAATATATAGCATATTTGCGCACGTTCCAGAGTGGAAGATACTCTCAGTATCGCCCTGGTGAAAGACCACCATTCAGAATTGAAACGTTGCTTGAAATGGCTTTTAGCCGTGTTTGGTGACCAGATCTGAATAGCCAGGTATTTCCCCTTTTCCCCACCTTCCTCTCTCCCTTCTCCTTCTCCTCCCCAATACCTTCAGCCTCACAACATTCCCCAATTGGGAATGCCATAGTCTCACTGGCTCCAGACGGTTGGGAGCAGTTTGGGACTCTTGTGCGGTATTCATATATAAAAAAAAAAAAAAAAAAAGTTGTCGAAAACTCTTGTGCGGTATTCATATATAAAAAAAAAAAAAAAAAAAGTTGTCGAAAACAAACCACTAATCCAAAATGGCTGATAATGCTAACATATGATAAACATATGTGTACCAACATAACAACAACAAAAAATTGATAATCGAATGTACACAGTCCGCGAAAATTCAAAATTCACCTTTTCTTTTGAACAGACCTCGTATATAAAAGGCCATATAGGGCGTATATAATATAATAAATAAATAATAATATAAAAGCTACCTGGTGCTGGGTCGGTGTCCATGGCTTCCACTCGATTGGAAGTCTCCTGGTCTGACTCCGTATCGGAGGTTTCCTCGCGCGGTTTGGCCGCTTTGGAGGAACTGCCTCCTAATTCTGGGAAAAAACATTAAATAATATTTTTATTAATAATATAATCATTTTCATTCCGATACTAGAAATCCTCCTACTGACAGTGGGAAAATGTTTACTTGTGCATTGATGAAGGACTTAGGTAGCAGGGAATTTGGCTCAGGTATGGGGGCTTTATCGAAGCCATAGTCAAGTTAGCCTCTCACAATCTGTTGTACTGTAGTACAGGGCCGGCAGATACTGCAGATAGTACACAACTGCCCCGACCCTGTACAAATCGCAATGGTAGAATTTAGCAGCCACCTCTGGATGGGAGCCCAAAAATATCTAAAAACCTTTGACTCTGTGAAGAAACGGGCGGTCCGCTTAGATTCCCCTATCTTAACAAACAGATTGCATTCTTTGGAGCACAGATGTCAGGTGGGAATGCTGTCCGTGTTCTATCAGTATTTCAATGGAAGATGCTTTGAGGAACTGACATTTGTCACATGAGAATGGGTCGCTTCTATGACTTGTTCTTCAATTCAACAGTCTGTGGAATGATCTGCCAGCCTCTGTTTCCTCCCTCCTACAACATGGCTCTCTTCAAGCAAGACTCAGGTTCACTCCTTCCTATCCTCCAAAAGACCTTACTTCACACAGGATGCTGTGTGGAGTAACTGTAAAAGAATAAAAAAAATTGACCCGCAACCTCGCAGTGGGAAATAGTCTGGCAGGAAGGCACGCAAACAAAAGAACATTCAAAATTAAGCATATCGTTCACGAAGTACAAACTGTAATAGCGCTTTGTTTATTAGCACAAAGACTGCAATGTGTGGAACTAAATTTGTATGTAGTTACTGATATTATCAATTATGGAACTGTTAACGTTTGTAACGCCGAGCTCCCGCAACTCAACACTTCCGTAGTGTGGCAAGGGTAAATTTGCGTGAGGCCAGCCCGAGTCTATTTTCGTGATAACTTTATTGTTTTTTGGAAAATTATGTTTTTGTAAATTGTACTGTCTTACCAGATAATGTGTTTACATATTTATAAAAATCGTTTATATCTATTACAAGCAGATTTCCCAGAATAGCGACGTATGTTCGGAAAAATGATTTTTGGCGCACTAAAAGTTACGGCAAATTTTGGTCAATAGCTGTGGAATTGTGTGTGGATTCAGTAGTCAGATACTTTGTTTATTAGGTGTAAGAGGAATGAGCTAAGGTACCGAGTGTACCCTAACTATGATGTAGGAATAACGAGCTGGGATATGGGAGACAAGGCTTGTGCAGCAAACACACAGAGAATTGCACCGTTACATTTAGAAAGTTGGCGGACATAGTTAAAAGAGTATCGCATATTCGAGAACGATAGATAGTTTATAATTTAGAGGATGTGACAATAAACATTCATATTTTAAGCAATGACCATGGAACATTTCTAAAGTAGAATTTGAGGATAGTTTTATTAGGATATTCACAATTCTGAGATGGGATACAACAGCTTGGACTTCGAAAAGTAGGTTTAGGGTCAGATGGGTGGGTACACAACACGGCACTAATGTGCAAGTCTGGCGTTCCAGTGAAGAAGGGATGTTTAGGTTACCTGCAGTCTCTTGTGGGCCCCCGAGGAAGAAGCGCGTGATGGGACTCTGCCAGGGCGGGGTTGGCCGCGGGCAATACGCGTTGCCGCTCGCCACCACCTTGCAGCCAGCTGTGAAGTCATAAAATCGATACATTAAACAACACACACTTCAAAATAATAATACAACTCAACACTAGTAAAACAAAAAACCAGTAGGCCAGTTAATTTTTGTATAATTTTGACATTTTAAGGTAAAATATAAATATCAAATATACATATATATTATAGAATTTTTTTCATAGTCCTCCTCACTAGGAGATCCTGTGCTGAGGCGAACTAGGTTTTGAATAAGGGGGTTTCAGCGACTTCTGTATTTCAACTTCTAGGTTTGGGTGGGGTATATACTTACAGGTAGAAGGAGAGCCAGATGGTGGAAGGGCAGCATTGAGATTCCTGGCTTTGCTACTCTTGCCGCACGAAACTGGAACAATCAAACGAAAATCAGTTATGCCCTGTTCCAGATTGGAAGAAAAAAATCTCCCAGTGTCTTTTTATAGCTATTCATTCTAGAAGCGCAGATGTCAGGTGGGAATGTTATCCTTATTCTGCCGCTATTTCAATGGGAGAGGCTACGAACTAGCGTCATTAATCCCTTCGGCACCAATGCACGGCTGGAAAATATGCAAAAACATGCAAAAAATGTTAATGAGAATGGGCGGCTGCTAAGACTCAAAGCTCAGGTGTGGACTGATTTGCCAAAGTCCGTTGGACTTCTCTTTAAGACCCAGTTTAGCTCGTCTCTTTCCTACAAAAGTTCTCTCACATGGCATCTCCAAAAACGACAGGTGACACACTCACGTGTGGAGTTAATATATTGTTTTTATTTTTTACATTAACTTCAACAGCCTATGTCATCTTTGAAGATGCTATGTGGGTGGTCATTTTGGGGAGAGGAAGGAGTGAATATGTATCTTGAAGAAACTCATGTTGTAGTAACACCCAGTTCTCATGTGATAAATGTCAACTGTGCATGGAGTGTTAGGCGCGTATTTGGCGTGTTTCCCGACTCTGCACCGGTGCCGAAGGGATCAATGACGCTAGTTCCTCAGAGCATCTTCCATTGAAATACCGGTAGAAAAGGGAAAGCATTCCCACCTGACACCTTTGCTCTAAAGATTGCAGTCTGTTTGTTAAGATAGGCCAATCTACCAAACGGATTGCCAGAGTTTTTTTTCAGATATTTTGGTGCTCCAGACCAGAGGTGGCTGAAAATTATAGAGGGGAGCACTTGCGATTTGTACAGGGTCAGCAGTTGTGCACTATTAAAGAATCTGTGGACCCTGTACAGTACACCCAGCTTCTGAGAGACTAACTTGACTTAAAGTTACACCAAGCATATCAATGGAGGACTTGTCGCGAAGATTACATCCATTGGGGGAGACAAGATTGTCATTTCGATCCCTTTTGGACATAATCAGACATGATTGGGTCTATGAGACATTAAATCCGACGAGGTTATTCTTACCCTAAGAGGTAACCGTCCATTCTTTGCGTCAAAGCCCTCCGTTGGCTAATATTATACATTTTTTAAAAATACATTGTAAAACATTGTTCAATTTATATAAAACCCTACAATTAGTTAGAGAATAGAAGAGTGACCGTGTACACACATACTTTCAAAAGGTTCACGCCATCGACAATCTTCAGGAAAACATTCCAAGAGGAACAAGTCTCCTTTGTTCGGAAAGCAGTTACTTGTTCAGAGTATAAAAGCGACATAAGAAATTAAATAGCGTCAAACTCACGTTTTGCGCCGACGGAAGCCTTGGTTCTGGCCATTTTAAGTATTTATTGCACGAAAACAAACAATCTAGAAGATTTATTGCACAAAACACGGTAACAGAAAAATACAACACGTTTAACAAGTTGCGGAGATGTCAGAAACGCGCGCGCTTTTTAATCATAGACAAATTTCACAATTCAGGAGAAAAAAACTTTAAAATATATATTATGACGTAAAAGTTATTAACTCGGGGTAGGTTTTAAAATATGTGTTATTGTTGTCACTGCTGAGTTTGGCAGCAACATCAGGGGGTCAAGTCTGTAAGTTTTGCGTTACCTAACGCAAGTTAAATCATTCATTAAAAACACATTTTTACAGTTTGGTGGTCCGTCCCGCGCTTGCAAGTTAAGTTTGCGTTTTCGTTAAGCGACAAATCCGTAACGCAAACACAAGAGACGATTATGCGTTTATAAAAACTGTCGAAATGTGTTACTTATTGCCGATTAAACCTGTGTTAGCTAACGCAAAAGATACAGACTTGGCCCCCTGGTCTGGAGACTCGACACATCTTAATATAACCTTGACTCTGTAGAAACTGGCGGTCTGTTTGAAACGCCTTTTACTCTTTAATTTCTTCAAAAATACCCTTTACTAGTGCCAGATTAAGAGGCCCGGGGCCCCTAGGCGCTTAGAGAATGGGGCCCTCCTTTTTGGTAATTTACCAAACACGTACTCTACTCTTTTATTTGACGTGTACTTACTTTGAATTTAGATTAGAGATGCACAATATTTTTAGCAGAAGGGCCAATGTATCTATTATCAGTATGTTTGCGGGCTGCAGGGGGTGGGGTACCTACAGTAGCAGTCTTATTTTTATGTGAAAACAATACAAACGTCCCAACTGTCCGTAGCCAGTAGGCACATACCTATTATACACCAACAAAGTAATTACTAAAATACCAGATGTCATCTAAATTTTTTTTTTCAAGGTTCTCAATTAAATTCATTCGGTTAACCTTTTATTATATTGTGAAAAGTTAATCTTGCAAATTTTGGGCGGATTATCCAATCTCTTTTATATGTACTAGTTTGTCGCGATACCCTTTCGTATTTTGTAAAACAGAATGAAAATTGTCAAAGAAATCGGAACGATTCCAGACGATTTTATTTATAATAATAATAATAATTGGACGATTTATATAGCGCCGTTTTTGTGAAAAATCACCTCAAAGGCGCTGTACAAATATTTCTTAACTAATTATATACAAACAGATACGAAAAAACATACTTACCTGGCAGGTCGCTTCAGATGAACACAGTTTTATTCGAAAATTTATTTATAGAGATGATAGTTTTACAAGGTTATTTGTTGCTCCTTTTCTATTGATGTTACATTTATTAGAAGATTGGTCTCACAAGAAGAGTTGGTATTTATTGAGCTACTTATAATTTTTAGGACTGGAAAGTATTCATAAAATGAATTTTAGGACTCAAAAATTTCTGTAAAATTACCTTAATCGTAAGAAAAAGAGTTTCAAAATTCTTTTCAACCTGTTATGTCTTTAAATAGGTTTACATAAAAAAATATTGTTTGTAATCTATTGTAATTTTCATAATATATGTATCACAGTAACCTAGCTGAACAACCATTCTTGTAAATTGGCATCTCAACATCGGCGTTGTTTGTTTATAGGTAGTACGTAGCAAATAAAATAAAAAAAGAAATTGGTTAATTTATCTTTTTTGGAAAATACATTTTTGTTTACTAGAAACACTGGTCCAGCTGTCAGTTTAACATGTAAACATGGCCGATAAAGACACGTCAAAAGCCAAAGTAATAAACCCTCTATTGTGCTCTGCCGTGACGGGTCTTTCGCTGGACGACTTCATCCAGAATGCCGTCCTGATGCCCGCTGCGACAGCTGTGCAGCCAAACGGTGAGTCAACATCATTATTATGTATCTTAATTTGGTTTTTGGTTTTGTCAATGTCCCCTATTGCAGCTGTCAATCCTATTGACTGCCAAAATACACTCAAATTCAGTAATTAACCATCGCGCCGTTTCCCCCAAGGCGTAGGTAGAGAGGATAGACCGCCACACAAAACACTACCTGTTTTGGCGTACACTCCTTGCTTCATTCGCATTCATGCGTCGTCTCAGACAAACTCTTTTGTTATTTTTTAAATTGAATTTTATTTAACTTAAAATTCTACATAAATATTCTAATATCCCGTTGTCCACGAGGAAAACTCCGGGATGCCGAAATGTCCCATTTTCAGAAGTGCGACATCAAATTTAATTGCAAAATATTTATAAAGATTACATTAAGTGGATTGAATTCATATGCGGAGACTTATCCGCCCTGCAGTTAGCACCTTTGGGAAATGGGAGGGTGGAATTATTTCAATACTTGAAGAAATAAATAGACATGACCCGTCTTAAGTATTACATTCATTAATTGGCTGTGCCGTGTTGACTTTCTCGGGCGTCCCCCACTTATTCTACAATAATACAGTAATCTTCCCCTTTCGCAGTCTTTTGGAATTTATGTATTTAACTTACTAACCATCACGCCCTTTCTCCGCAGGGATAGGCAGAGAGGACAGATCGCCAAACAACTCGATCTCGGCATACACTTCGTGCTTCATTCACATTCGTACAAAGTCTCGATACACACTCTCTTCTGTTATTCCGGCTTCTGACATGGCCCGACTCGAGTATTTGATTCGCTCGATCGTGCCATGTCTTCCTCGGACGTCCCCTGCTTCTTCTTCCATTCGCATTCGAGTCATATATTCTCCTTGCACTCCTCTCTTTGTTCATTCTGCATACCCGCACCATCTCAGCGTCCCTTGCATTCTTCACGAATCTCAACATTTTTCACACAATCATACATGGTTTTACACACATTCGTCTCAGAGATTTCATTTCTACAGCATTCAGTCTACTTTCATCCTTCTTCTGCTAGTTTCATGCCTCATTGCCGTACATCAGGGTTAGTATCAGCATTCCATTGTGGACGATCAAGGGAATCAAATACTTGAGTCGGGCCATGTCAGAAGCTGGAATAACAAGAGATTGTATGAATGTGAATGAAGCAAGAAGTGTATGCCGAGATCGAGTTGTTTGGCGGTCTGTCCTCTCTACCTACCCCTGCGGTGAAACGGCGCGATGGTTAGTTAGTTAGTTACTTAGTAATTGTAGGCCATACTGAGGAACTTGCCTCTTTCTCCGTCACTTTCATAGGTTGACATTTCCTTCTTCAATAGTTTTTCAAAGTATTTGACACCTTCACCTTCTTTATTGTTTTGTACAGTTTTTCTTTTCTTTCTGTATTTAATTTGTAATTCTTTCAACGACAGATTAGTAGATTGTTGCAAATTGTCACCAGATTCAGTTTCTTCATCTCCAAATTTTTGTTAATATTATGAACTCTTGTCATTTTTCTTGGGTCGCTTCCTCATTGCTGAGGATCGTGACCCTCACTCCAATTTCTCCGGTGTACAAGGCTCCTTCACACGCGATCCTGCGCTGCGTGGAGAGATGCGGATACCGATGACCTTCCTCTGCTTCTCCTGCCTTCTACTTTGCTAGTGACCATGAGCTTCTCCAGGTTGGAGTTATCGGTTTGACGAGCGACATCTCCAAAGAATCTGAGGATACGCTGTGGCAAACAGTTGATTATTTTGGATGCCTAGCTCCTCCAGAATTGTTTTCCAGAAACTCATCATAGAGCATAATATTATTTCTTTTCTAAGTAAATCCCACAGATCCCACAGTAATAAGTGCTGGTTTCCGTAAGTGCTAAAATAGTGCGAGATGACAACCCCTAGCTACGATATATTACTACAAATTTTTTTTATTCCTGTATAAGTCGTTAGTTTTTTCCACTATCGTGTTTTCCACCTCTGGTCTCCAGTCCCTGCATAGCTGGACTACTTTCTTGATTCTGTGCAGAATCGGGCAGTCCGTTTGATGGATTCCCTTAATGAATTGCAATCTTTAGAACGCAGGCGTCTGGTTGGAATCCTATCCTTGTTCTACCTGTATTTCAATGGAGTGTGCAATTCCTTTGGCGCCGGTGCGCGGCTGGGTTAAACAGTGTAGTGCTGATACCAACCCTGATGTATGGCAGTGAGACATGGACTGGCAGAGGAAGGATGAAAGTAGACTGAATGGTGTACAAATGAGATTCTATGTTTGGTAAAACTATGTATGACCGTGTCATTTGATTTAATATATATCTGAGGGTGCTGTGTGGAGGGTCTTTTTGAGGAAGGGACGGAGCGATCTTGTGTCTTGAAGTCGCCCATGTTTAAAGAGGGAGGAAACACAAAGATTGGCAAGTCGTTCATAAGAACGAGTCATAGAAGCGATCTGTTCTCAGGTTACAAATGTCAACCATGTACAAATGTTGGGCGCGCGTTTGGGGTATTTCCGCGTTCAATGATCAATGACACCAGTTGCTCGGAGCAGCTTCCATTGAAATACCAGTAGCGCAAGGACTGGGTTTCCAGCTGACTTCAAATACTATAAACCTTTTGTTGATATATTTGAATTTATCATAGTTCGTTTCTGCACACAGTTGAGGGCTTTTTCAGGTGGTGTGGACCTTCCAGACCAGAGGTGGCTGCCAAATTCAACAGTTTGTCTCACTCGCGATTTATCAACTATCTAGCGCAAATTTATTTCTCAATTAATTTAAATTAAATTCATTTAAATAATTAGGAGTATGTATGAAAAGTTGTACATTCCTCTGCCTATCCTGTCAGCAACGGTTAATTATAAAATAAAATAAGTAAATAATAATAATAATGTCACATATTTGGAAACTCACATAACGAAATTCCGTACATTTCGTATTATCAATCCTAGCGACTTGAACTTCAACTAAAATCCTAACCACTTGCGAATGTTCTTTGATCAATTTACTGGTTCTCTTTCTTTCCGCTAGATGGAACTAATATTTTTCCATCAGTAAATTTGTATCTAATCTTATCGAAGTTTCCATTATTTTTCCGTTTATTTTTGCCAACTTTAGTTTCGGCCAATTTTGACAGTTCGTCTGACGTTTCGTCAAACATTCGCGCAAATTTATAAAAAAAAAACGAGTAAAATTATAATTTGAACCTTGCACCTGACCGCTGACGCGACCGACCCGATTTCGCGTTATTTGCGCTGTGTAAAGTGAACAATTACTTCTGATTGTATAAAAAAGTGATGTTTTTGTTTGTGATTTGAGGTTAGGTATCAAATTGTGACGCAAAATACGTTTTAATTCGTTTAAAATGTACGGAATTTACGGCAGAATTGCGTAATTTCGAGTTTTGTGTGTACACTTTATATTTTGTAGCGTATTTTGTGTTTTTTTTAATGATTTGTGCAAATGGCCGTGACATTTCCAAGTAATTACCCACTTATATTATGGATGTCAATAATTATTGATATAATTTTGTCGTGCGTCATATTTATAGTAATAATAAATTGCTTCTTTACGGTTACGATGAAATGAATATATTATTGAATTGTTCGTTTTACTTGGTCTGCGCGCCACTGAACACGACACACCTAGAAGTGACCAACAAGGAACTCCATCGAAAAATATAATTGCTTTAAAAATGTGCATTCATATAGATCAGCAAACGCCAATTTTTAATATGTCACTTTTATTAAATGTAATTTTATACGTGGAATTTATAAATCTTTGTTTAAAAGTGAATTAAAAATCTTTTCATCAAAACTCCTTGTTATGTTGGTACCGTTGCATTTGAAACATCTGACGTCACGTGCGCATTCTGTTTTTGGATTAGTGTAGAAATTTTTATTTTTCATTTTTGTTTTGTATTTAGCTCTATAATTGTTGTTCAATAAAAAAATAAAAAATTCTTATTAGGTAAATAAATTAAGAGTGAATACTCTTACCGTATTGATAATATTAATGCTCAATACTATTATTACTCTTTGAGGAAAAGTGTCTAAAAATGCGCATAATTTTATTTATGGTTTACTACGGATAGAATATTAAATTATGTCCCTTAAAGCTCATCCTTGTTTTGACATTTGACTTTTTAATTTTTTTCGCACCCATAAATAATGTCCGGTCTTTCCGGTTTATAAAAAAAATCGATTTCCAAGACTGAAAATTTGGAAAAAACGTCACGTCAAAAATACGTAATTTAAAAAAAAGTATATATAGAATGTATTCTTGTTTGAACCGAAAAAACAAAGTTAAACATGTGATGCAAGTGGTCTATTCTTATGAAGGGAATTTTTAGGAACAGGTTCAATTTATCCTTGGCATATTTTTTGGTTTTCGTAATGTAAAGCGATTCGTAGTATGGAATTTCGATAGCTTCCATTTAAATGAACCTAATTAACTAAATTCCGATGTTTGTAAAGTACCTATGCCAACAGCCTGAAATGTTAGATAAAGGTGATTTAAATTCTAAAAAATTATAATAAACTAGACGTGTTAAGTACGAGTATGTGTGATGCACCTATAATTTGTAATAATTCTGTGGTAATTAAACCACAAACTCCTTTAAATGTAATGTCATTGACATGGAATCGGAATCGCAGTTAAGCGCACTGTTTAGGATAAGTAAAATGCCTTATCCTTAAAAATAACTGGAATCAGCAGGAACACTTGATGCAACTTCTAGAACACGGAGACGCCCGCGGCGCCTTTCTATCGGTTCACCGCTTCAGTGGACGCGACGGACCGTCGAAGTTCATGGTCAATTTTATTGGCAACTCATTTTGGAAAAATCCTTGAGAAATAATGAAGCAAGGATTCGTAATAGATTCAAGGAAATCATCAGAAACATAAAGAACACGGAAACTAGTATGATATTATTAATGCTCAATACTATTATTATTCTTTGAGTTGAAGTTTCTAAAAAGGTACATAATGTTATTATTTATGTTTAGTTATGGTTTACTAAGAATAGAGTTTAAATTTATGTACGATAAAGCTCATCCTTGTTTTGACATTTGACATTCTAACCTCAAAACTGATCAAAACCGACCGGCCATCGATTTGGAGCATTTTGGCGGGCTTTGGAAAATTGAAAATTATTTTAACACTGAAAAGTAGTTTTAGAAAAAAAAAAAAACTAAATAAACAGGTATTTAAGTTTGAACGTCATTACTGTATAAAAAAAGATCTGGAGTTCCTTATTTGTAGTGATGAATTTGATGAATATCAATTTTATCACACGGTATGAATGGGTTAATATTTCATAAACGTGAGTATGGGCGGAGTCACATCGCCGCCGCGGCCGCGCGCAGTAGAAACCAAATTTGGAACTGTACCAGGTCGTTCTTAAGCCGAACCTAGTATAGGCACGTCTCTTGTTAGTAATTGTTGAGGATGTATGCAATGATAGTATTTTTGTAACCGAACATATCTACTATGTCTGAATAAGTATTACCTTCTGCGTGAAGTCTAGGTACAAGCGAGTTTTTGAATTATGACGAACAGAGACAGATGTTTTAATGCAGTGGGCCCACATTTTTGGAATGACCTTCCATTTCGTTAGAGGTCAGAAACAATTTAGAAACCTTCAAGAAAGGTCTAAAAACATATCCATTTAAATGGGACTACAAACTTTAACAATTGATGTGATTTTAGTCACTAAACGGCGCTATAGATTTTTTTTCCATTTATTTAACTGTTCAAAACAAACTATGTTTTCACATTGAAACTTTTAATTATATCTTTTATACTTACCGCTGTTTTAGATTGAAAATCATCCTTTATCAATGAATATCATAGACATTCTTCATCGCTCGACGAATCATCTAGAGGTCCACACAGATAAAAGCGGGCAATTTACCTAAGTTTTGGTGAAATGAAATAATGCAATTATTTACGTAAATTAATGATGTTAAATTTAAAAGATTTTATACTATGCTGTGTTGGTTGCGTTGCCCCCCTCAGGGCACATGTGTAGATTGTGATGAAGTGTGTCTTTATGTATGTACAAGTGATACCGTGTGGAGGGTGTTAGATACAGCTTCTCCTTGGTGACCATTTAACAACAAAGAGGCCGGCAGATCATTCCATAGCCGAACTGTTGAACACAAGAATCGACCCGTTCTCATGTGACAAATGCCAGCCGTTTGGCGTGTTTTCCTACTGAGCTCCGGTGATCAATGACGCTAGTTCCTCAGAGCATCTTCCATTAAAATACTGATCGAACAAGGACAGCATTCCCACCTGACCGTTTGATAGGTAACCTGTGAATGTTATTTGTCTTACATATTTCACAACTCCATAACTCATTGAAACGACTTTATAATTAATGTTATCAAATGAATTGAGTTCATTTAAATAAATTAGCTGTTTTTAAATTTTTTATTTATGTGTTACACAATTTGTTTTAATATGTGTAAATATTGAAACGATTTACTGCAGACTGTGCAAATGTCCTCAAGTTTGTCATTAGCAAAACACTCGTCAATATGTTGCTAACCACTGTATAGATAACTCCTAGAAATGTGGAATTAGAATGTGAAGTTGACATAAATAAATCCAGTCATTAAAGTCTCATAGTAGTATGTTCACATTATCAAAACAACATTTAAATAAATCAATTAAGAAAACATTATAATTTAAATACGGGGAAACACATTATTAATGTAAAAACCTCACAGAATAGAGAATTTTAATTATTTTCTAACTAAATCGGTTTTACCAATAAAAAATCATTTTTAAAAACCCGTTAAAATTAGAATGGGGTGGGAGTGAATAAATAAAATCATAAAATATGTCGTCACAATGTCGATTAACCGCAGTTTGAGAATGGCCTTGAACGCCGAAACAGCTGTCACAATAATAAAAACTAAAAATACTGCAGAGCTTAATGATAACAATATTAAATTTGATTTACATTAAATTTTAAAAAAAAGTCACAATGAAAATATGAAATACTCGAATACACAAACATAGATCTTCTTCCCCTTGTCCTACTCGGGTCGGGGACCCATCGCATCGACAAGGCGCCTCCAGGCGTTCCTGTCCTCGGCATACGTCCATAGTAGGTCCAGCCTCTGGAGTTGCTTCTCCCACCTGTGTCTGGGGCGGCCCACTGGACGCCTTCCCTCTGGGATTGCTCTCAGAATGAACTTTGTGCGGGATTCGACCTTCTGGCATTCTTAACACCTGCCCAAGCCACCCCAATAGCGACTTTTCTTTGATGAGTAATAGTGCTTCAATGTTTTGCTCCTCCCGAACTTTGACGAATACAAAGAAAATAAAAATGTTCCGGTCGCGACTGAGAGTTGAACTTAGATATTATAGTCTTACCGGAACAAGTGCTTCTGTTAATTGAGCTATCGAGACCTATTAATACTTACATTCGGTCATTTTTATCAATCTCATGCTTCCATTTGAGATTACTGACATTACCATAATTTTTTTCTAAGTTGTAATACTTTATGATTATGTAATAATAACTATTAGAATATGGTATTTTCTGATGGGGCAGTGCTAATGATAATACTCGTATTCTTAATTTACTCATTAGAACACAAAAAGCCATCATGAAAATTATACTTAAAGTCCCTGAAAGAAGTAGCACTGACGAAATATTCAACAAACTTAACATTATGTCAATAAAACAATACTATTTTAACAAACAAGAAATAAAAACAATCACACATATTAGAAACACTAGATCTCACAGTCACAAACGCATGCAACAAGGAAATACAAACACGATATTTGGACAAAAAAACTTGTTATACTATGGTCTCTACAACAAAATCCCACTCTCCTTCAAAAATCACAACAGCCATAAAAAAATTAAAAATGAACTAAAACACTGGATACGTTACACAGGGAGATCTGAAATAGAAAATATATTATCACCGAATACAGACTGACACCGAAAACATTCAACTGCATTTAAAACACAAAAATAATGTCGAATCCTTTCGCAACTCACTTCTGTCAGTATTTATGTTCAGTGCTGTCAGTGGTCCAAACCGGTTTTAACGAGAATCAATTACTATTCAAGTTTTCACCGCCGAAACTGATAATAAAAAAAAATGTTTCGTCATTTTATTTTTCGCTTAATTTCATCGGGAGATCGGGTTCCCTTCGCTTTGAGAAAACTGCTGAATCCTAGTTGGATCCTTGAATCTGTGGCCGGAGGTCGCGTGTCGAAAAGCCGATAAATGTTGTTGCTCTTTTATATCTAACTAGATATGAATGGCCAGATGATTCCAAACCTTCTTACTTTCTTCTGTACTCTCAAATTTGGCATTATTTTAGGTATATTCATTTTCTGTTATATAAAGAGGAATGTCCCGGTGTTTGTTTGTTTTGTATACTAATCTATAGTTTTATTTCGTTCTTAATGAAATTTTGCACACTTGACTTTCGAAACACGAGGAAGGTCGCTGTCTACACGTTATTTTGAAAAAATCACCCTCCAAAGGAGAATTTTTGTGCTTCTTGATGAAATTTCGAACACTTTCAAAGAAAGATGTTCAAAATAAGAGTAAAATTACTAGGTAGAGGTAGTGGCAGAGGTAGGGGCAGGGGCAGGGGCAGGGGCAGAGGTAGGGGCAGGGGCAGGGGCAGGGGCAGGGGCAGGCAAGGAGAATGGGCAGTCCTACATTCAATTTCACATAATATATTCTTTGTTTATCCGTCCTACCAAGCGTCCTTAATAGATGACTTCAGAACTATCGTGACGAACATTGCCGATTAAATCTGAGTACCTGATTCCACAGGTCCCAAGTGTATTATTTCTTGAAATTTCGAAGTGCCACTTAAAACAACACTTTTACTTGTTGGACCTCCCAACGATGTTAGTAGGTCATAAATGAAAGACCCGCGTATGACATCAAAGGCGTTAATTCGCGTGTCAATTTCCGCCACGACAGCTGCGAAGGCAATTTTTTAAGGCCTACCTAACTTATTCCCAAATATTTTTTTTTAAATTTCGAAGTTTTTTTTTAGTCTATTGTTTGTCCAATTTGGGGTTTGTAATGTTGAGGCTGACGAAAAAAAAATAGTGAAGACGATGGGGGAGGGGAAGATTGGATCTTATAAAAGTAAAGAATAAATATTCAATTGATGGTAATTAATTAAATAAAACAAACACTTTAGATCAAGCTTCGTCAGGGTAAATGTAATAACTAAAGAATAATACAGAGTTATCCGTTATACCATATATAGATACAGAAAACAATGCAGTGAACAGAAAACAATGTTCTACCCAAACAAACATTCTTACTTTGAATGTAAACTGTGGCTAACCTCAATGTTTTTCATACTGATTTTAAAACGTTACACCAACAGTTTTACATATTGGATTTCATTCAATCTACTCTAAACCTTCCCGACACTAACAAGAACAAACTGTGCTATATTCAGCGAAACCCGTAGAGTAATTTTCGAGAACAAACAGTCAGATAAACATTTATTTTTTATGTATATAGAGATTATGGGATCTGCGACATCTAAGTACACACAGAATCTGAATACGAGGTATGTTCAAAAGAAATGGTGAATTTTGAATTTTCGCGGGCTGTGTAGATTCGATTATCGATTTTTTTGTTTTGTTATGTTGGTACATATATGTTTATCATATGTTAGCATTATCAGCCATTTTGGATTAGTGGTTTGTTTTTGACAACTGGAAAGGTTAGTCACGTTTTTGTGTGTTCTTATATAATAAAATACTTTTCGAAAAAAAATCGAAATTCACCTTTTCTTTTGAACAAACCTCGTACAATTCAAAAAGGAATCATAAAGACCATTATTAAAGGACGCCTTTTATAGAAAATTTCAAATGTTTTGATTTACCAAATGTGCTACAAAAATATTCCAAAAATACTATAAAAAACAGAAATTCATGACATTAGATCGATCGATTCAAAATGTCATAAAAAAAACATTCCTTGTTATAAATCCCACTTTCGGACAAATATACTACACTACTATGTGTTGCAACAAAACTCCACAACATCCTTCAGATATCAGTTTAATGAGTGCTAGTCAAGAATTAAAATCTGGCTGAAAGAGGTCAATGAAACAACCTTAAAAACATCACTATAAACGAACCTAATTAGATAACATCAAAGTAAATAAGTCTATTCCACCTCAGTACAGGTGAACCCCCTGGTGAAAGAACCAGCGGCCTTTCTTCTCAACCCTACCGAGCAACTGTCGAGCCGAAATTTTGCCCCATCACTGTTCAAATGCTCAAATTCGCTCTTCTCAAAAAATTAATTTACGGTTTTGATTTCTGTGGATTAAGTTCCCCTCAACAGAGGACTAGTTATAAAAAGTGTCAACAGATTCCTGGTCTATTGAAAGACAAAGATATATTTCCGTTTTCGTTTATCAAAACAGGTTTTTTTTTGTATGTTTTAAATAAAACTGAAGAGAACCTAACTTATTTTACTTATTATAAGCTGCGTTTTGTCTTGTTTTTCACGAAAGAGAAACGTCAAATGTCAAATTTAAAGTCTATGAAAGTGGGCGGGCACTATTTTATAGTCTTCGAAAGTGGGCGGGCACCACCATTCACAAATAGTTTACATGATATATAATACAATAAGTATCTTAAACTGCTATTCTGTAAACATTTTTATGCTTACACCATATATTTACGAGGTGTGTTCAAAAGAAAAGGTAAATTTAGAATTTTCGCAGGCTGTGTACATTCGATAATCGATTTTTTTTTATGTTGGTACACATATGTTTATCATATGTTAGCATTATCAGCCATTTTGGATCAGTGGTTTCTTTTTGACAACTGGAAAGGTTAGTCACGTTTTTGGGTGTTCTTCGATTTTTTGCTTTTTATTATTTTGTTAAAAAATCGAAAAACATCTTTTTTTTGGATTTTTTGTAGAAATGCTGATAAGGACATAGAAAACAAAGCAAATCTAAAATTTCACTTTAATCGGACTGATGATGCCCCAGAAAACGGGTATCAAGTTCCGAGCAAAACTAGGAAATTCCTCCATAGGATTAACAATTTTTTTATAAAAAGAATCAAACAATTTTTTTTGGAGAAATGCTGATGAGGACATAGAAAATAAAGCAAATCTAAAATTTCACTTCAATCGGACTGATGATGCCTCAGAAAACGAACCTAAATAAAAATCGAAGAACACCCGAAAATGTGACTTACCTTTCCAGTTGTCAAAAACAAACCACTGATCCAAAATGGCTGATGATGCTTACATATGATAAACATATGTGTTCCAACATAACGAAAAAAAAAATCGAAAATCGAATGTACACAGCCCGCGAAAATTCAAAATTCACCTTTTCTTTTGAACACATCTCGTATATATATACTGACCCTCTACAAATCGCAAGTGCGCCCCACTGTAGAATTTGGCAGCCACCTCTGGTCGGGATCCCCAAGATATCTGTAAAAAAACCTTGACTCTGCAGAAACGGGCGGTCCGTTTGACAGATTCGCCTATCTTAACAAACAATCTTTGGAGCACAGACGTCAGATGGGAATGCTGTCCTTGTTCTACCGGTATTTCAATGGTATATGCTCTGAGGAAATAGCGTCATTGCTCCCTTCGGCACCGGCGCATGGTCGGAAAACACGCCAAACGCGCGCCCAACATTTGCACACGGTTGACATTTGTCACATGAGAACGGTTAGCTTCTATGACTCGTACTTGTGTTCAACAGCTCGGCTAGGGAATGATCTGCCGGCCTCTGTGTTATCTTCCTCCTACAACATGGGTCTCTTCAAGACCCAAGTTCACTCCTTCCTATCCTCTTAAAGACCCTCCACACAGCATCCCCAAAGATGATATAGGCCTTGAGGGAAATTTTTTTTCTCTCAGAGCCTCCTAAAAAAAATGTATTTTCACATGCTTATACGAGTATATAAAGTTGCTGATTTATTTTTAAATGATTTAATGTCTGGTTACTTACTGTACATAGTTAAAGCCATTTAAAGCCAGGTTTCTATTGTGAATGGAGGTTTTTCGCTAGACTAGTTCTGTAATGAATTATAAATACTTTTTTTAAAAGTAATTGCTTGCCGTGTCTACGGATGTGCGGATGTTTGAAATTGAGTGGATGCCAGCAGCTGTAAGTTTTACAAATATTTTTAAATCATTGTAGATAATATTAACAACTCAAAATGAAACATGAAACCGAAAAGATACAAAAAAAGATTACGGTAGCGAATGGGACTCGATCCCAGAACCTCGTAGTTTATCCGGGACCTTGCGCTCTTTTCCACTGAGTTACAGACTTGTGGATAAAGTCAGCAGATGTTCCATATAAATAAAAATCTGTATATCCGTGACACTATCTAAAGATTACAAATAAATTCGCGTAGAATATTGTAGTCATGATAAAAAGCTAGCAGATTTATTTTTCGGAATTCGTTAAATATGATATTTATAGGCTGACGGTGGTGGGGAGAGAAATGAGATGGGAAAGAAGAAGGGTAGGACGTACCTGACTTCAAATTCATCCCGTAATATTTTTCAGTATCGTACCTCGATTTCTAAGAACTGGGTGCGCTGGTTCATAAATTAAAGTTATCACAATTGACTTTCTCAAATATGCAAGCGTTAAACAGGAAGGGTGAGGTGGCATCCGAAGTCTAACCCCCTGATCCTTATCTCTCCACAAGTCTGTTCTTTGGCTCTCGATGCACTGAGCTATAAGAGTTCAACATATAAAAACACAGACGATATTCATCTGCTGCGGGTTCATAATCTGATAGATCGCGACGGTTACAAACGCAGTACAAATATTGGGACCGGTTCGAATTAATGCGTAGTGAACGAAATCACAGCGGACAATGATGGCGGTAAAGTCGATGGACTAGGTATGGATTACAATTGGGTAGGTTTATAAAGATGCATATTACTGTGCAGATCGTTTGTCCCATCTTTTGACTGATGTCTTATTTTCAGCACCAGTGCAATTTGACACCATCAGAACGGATTTGTTGTCTTTCCATTTAACAAGTGCAGTTTCTTCACTGACAAACTGCTGGCTTTCTCCTCGAAGCATGACTCTGTCATTTTTAAATTTGATGTTGGTTCTTTCAGCTAATCTATTTAGCATAATAGTCCCATGCCATGTAGTTTCTGAGCGTGTAGTTGTTTGATCAGTGGAACTGTCGTAAAATAGCGATCAAAGTAAAGACAGCTGCCAGGGGGGACACTTTTAGCCAAGTGTAGAATTACTGATGGACCAAGGCCAAGTGGTGTGTCTCCAAAAGTACTCTTGGCTCCCTAATATATGGCAAAATCAAGCATGAGGCCACCACTTGTTGTGAGAACAAAATTCTTTAATCCCACAGGGCGAGGCTTGTTCTTCACCATACATCGTCCAGTAAACGGGATCATTTGTTCGTCGATCGAATAGTAACCTGGAACTCTTTCAAGCTAGGTACATGCATTTTGAACCCTTGTTATTACTGGTTGAACTTTCCATAGCGGGTTTTGGGCTTCTTCCGGTGGAGCGTCATCAGTTTCAACCACATGAAAAGCATTGCGTAAAGCCAAGAAACGATCGCGACTTATCACTTCAGAAATCATCAAGAGCTTCATATTAGCACGCCAGTACATTGGCAGTTGTGGATAAGGTATACGCCCCATAATGATATGTAAGCCAATCATTTTTGACATCTCTGGTGGGTTTGTGTTCAGTTCTCTGCCAGTTTTTCTTAGGTGGTACAAGTTAGAACATGTACTGGCTTTTTCAAAAAAATTGTCGTCAAAATAGTCCCTAAAATATTCCATGGAAGTCCTCACAGTGTTCTTCGGTAGCTCAGGGAAGTCATAGGATTTATCTGTGAATGGTGTTTGCTTCCAAGTACGCTTTCGTCTCGACTTCTTTCTCGAATCTCTTTTCTGCCTTGGCTCCTTCGATCTTGATATAGTGGGAGGAGGGGGGAGATTATCGTCATTTTCCATGGGCTCCTGTAGGTCAGCACACTCTGCCTCAAGCCCTTCGTCATCATTGACCAGATCTTCAATTTCCGACTCGTCACCATTACCCAGAATCTCCAAAACATTATACTCATTTATGGCGATTCCTTAAAATAAACAAAAATACGGATTAGGTGGTTGATAAATGAGCATCTTAAAATAAAATATTTGTAGATAAATCACCTAAAAATGTGACCATAATCCTGGATGTTACGATCGTGCTGTGAGAGATTAAAAGGATAATAACTATTAGTTAACCAAACACAACTACACAAAAATGCATTTAAACTGTTACTTAACATCTTAGGTTCTAAAACAATGCACAATTTTACAAATTTATCAAAAAATTAATACTAAAATATCTACATACCTTTGCCAACTGCTGGATCAAAAAACACGGCCACCTTCGTTCGTATTTCTCGAGCTACTGACTAGTTCAAACACGTTCATCTAACTTCACGCGGCTAGAGCAATTTCCGCACGATCTATGCACACCGGGTCCGCTCGCAAAAACAGATTAAATTTTCGTTAAAAATTTTTCAACGACTAACTCACGCTCGTATGAGTCCGGTTGTAAAGGGATAAATCATGACCACAAGATTCTACCCGAATTTTATTTTTAATCTTTAGATAGTGTTCCAGAATCTTATTGTCAGGATATGAGGAAGCAAACAAAAACAATAAATAATAAGTGATGGCTGAGTTTTGAAACCATCCGCCAATCAGTCTGAAGAAATGTGTAACAATGTGTACATCCCTTCTGACCCGCAGATGGTTACCTAAGAGGATAGAAATCGAATGCCATAGTCTCACTGGGTGCAGACAGTTGGGAGCAGCTGGGACTCTTGAGATATATATATCTAGGTCAGTTGCTCAGTTGGCATCGTGTCTGGGTCCCATCCAGCCGTTGTGAGTTCAATTCTTCGGCTCTCTAAGTCCACCATAATGACACAAGCAACATCTTCCTCTTACTGTGGTGGTAGTAGGAGATTTTCAAATATTGCCAGGCTATTCTTTACCCGGGAATATTTGTCTTTCTTTAAATCTTTGATGCACGAACTTTTATTTTTTTAAACTACAAATCCTTTGAAAATATCAAACTTGTAGCAAAACTACAGCGCCACTATGATCGCTGATATGAATTAATTTGTCAAACTTGTAGCCAAACTGCAGCGCCACTATGATCGCTGATGTGAATTAATTTGTCAAACTTGTAGCCAAACTGCAGCGCCACTATGATCGCTGATGTGAATTAATTTGTCAAACTTGTAGCCAAACTGCAGCGCCACTATGATCGCTGATGTGAATTAATTTGTCAAACTTGTAGCCAAACTGCAGCGCCACTGTGATCGCTGATGTGAATTAATTTGTCAAACTTGTAGCCAAACTGCAGCGCCACTGTGATCGCTGATGTGAATTAATTTGTCAAACTTGTAGCCAAACTGCAGCGCCACTATGATCGCTGATGTGAATTAATTTGTCAAACTTGTAGCCAAACTGCAGCGCCACTGTGATCGCTGATGTGAATTAATTTGTCAAGCTTGTAGCCAAACTGCAGCGCCACTATGATCGCTGATGTGAATTAATTTGTCAAACATGTAGCCAAACTGCAGCTTCACTATGATCGCTGATGTGAATTAATTTGTCAAACTTGTAGCCAAACCGCGTAGATTTGATTTAATCTATTCCTTTTTAAATTTATTCAAAATGATTTGTTCCTTCGTTGTTTAACTCTTTATGTGTTGTTTTTGTATTGGACTGTAATGAGTATATTTATTTTTAAACTTTTTAATTTTAATATACAAATCAATCTTATATTTTTTTTGGTACAGGTATCTAACAAAGTAGATTATTTTATATCTACATATATAATATGATCGGTTTTTGATACCACAGTGCTTCAAAGAGTTAAAACATAAAATTTAAAATATAAATGTAGGAGGGGAGGACCCAAAAAGGTTGAGAACCTCCGCTTTAATCGAAGTACGAAATAACCGCGACATCCGCGGCGTCACGACTTCCGGACCAAAATGTTCCCGCAAACTTGAATATCTCGTTTTACCGCGATTTGAAAGTGTCGAATAACAGAAAGAAATGACGTCAAAGTAAATCCATTGAAAAACACTCGACTGCAATATTCTTTTCATATTTTATTGGGTTTGAGTCCAACGCGGCGCTCACACAGATGGATTGCTAGCATACAGCATGCTTACCAAAAAACTAACTAATAATAATAATAATTAATTAAATAATTTGTAACTATTGCAACTTTTTTTATATAGGAAACACTTGAAGAAATTTTAATATTAGAGTGAAGGAACACCTGAGGTGTTCAAGTATTAATAATTATTCTGAATTTGCCAACCATATGTTGGAAACAAATCATTCTTTTGACATAAATAAAGGTTTAATAATTTTACGTACAAATACAACCGGTTTACAATTAGAAAAAAAAAAGATTTTTTTTTAACTAACTAACTAACTAACCATCACGCCGATTTTCCGCAGGGGTAGGCAGAGAGGACGGACCGCCAAACAACTCAATCTTGGCATACACTTCTTGCTTCATTCACATTCATACAACGCCTCATACATTCTCTTCTGTTATTCTGACTTCTGACATGGCCCGACTCGAGTATTTGATTCACTCGATCGTGCCGTGTCTTCCTCGGGCGTCCCCGACTTCTTCTTCCATTCACATTCACGTCATATATTCTCCTTACACTCCTCTCTTCGTTCATTCGCTCTACATGCCCAAACCATCTAAGCGTCCCTTTCTTAATCTTACTCACTACGCTTACATCAGCCTTGCATTATTTACGAATCTCAACATTTTTCACACGATCATACATGGTTTTACCACACATTCGTCTCAGAGATCTCATTTCGACAGCATTCAGTCAACTTTCCTCTGCCAGTTCCATGCCTCACTGCCATACATCAGGGTTGGTATCAGCACTCAATTGTGGACTACTAGCTTCGCTTCTTTGGACAACTTTTTGTTTGCGCCAACCGCGTTCAGTCCTTGAATTTTTTGAAATTATAAAAAGTGTTAATAGTCAATTAAATATATTTTTTTTTAATAGCTGCTCATAATTTATATGAATATTAATATTAAAAATCTCTTTTTTAATTTCTAATATAAATTTATTATTCAATGTTTTATTGACATTTTTGGTTAATTACTTACCCACTTTAACCAATTTTTGTTTATAATTTGTCTATTCTTATATTATTGTGTTCTATGTTTATCGTGTGTCTATACTTGACATGTTGATATGTATATATTAAAAAAAGTGCTGATTACGAAGTAATTTTTAAATTTATTTATCAAAACAAAACTAATCAATACACATCGATACTTGTACCGCGTTTGACACATCCACGTGAACACCTTAGCGCAGGTTCTCCCAGTGAGGTGTTCACAACACATTAACACTCCATTCACAGTATCACCTCTTCAAACCTACCTTACACTCCACATTATAAAACACCATACACAGCACATTTATTCTACTTTATTTATTTATTATATTATGTAAAAGGGTGCCTTATAATATATAGATATAAATAAATAAATAATTGGATGATTTGTATAGCGCCGTTTTTGTGAAAAATCACTTCAAGGGCGCTGTGCAAATATAACTTCCTATTTTCTATCTAATTATGTGCAAACAGATACAGAAACACACTTCCCTGCAGCTCGCAGGTCACTCAGATTAAGGCGACCCACCGGCTAAAATTCCAATAAAATCACGCGCTCCTTATGCAGGTG
This sequence comes from Halesus radiatus, assembly GCA_022606495.2. Classification (NCBI taxonomy): domain Eukaryota; kingdom Metazoa; phylum Arthropoda; class Insecta; order Trichoptera; family Limnephilidae; genus Halesus; species Halesus radiatus. Next base: position 120,720 of record JAHDVE020007094.1, read on the forward strand.
GCTACAAGGTTGAAAGTCCCGCTGCACATCGTCCGCATGCTTCGATTTACGCAAAAAAACCATCACCAAAACGCGTGTTTTATTCTATTCTGTAAAGGTCAGATATGATTATTAAAATGTTTTACGGTCATATTCTAAAAAAAACTTAATTTACTACAATGAACAATACGACAATACCGGAAAAGGGGTTCGTAAGTAGGAGAGTTTGCCCTTTCAAATTTTTTTTAACGTATCATACTTAATTTTTTTCTAGGCTTACAAAAAGACAGACAAAAAAAATGACCAGTCAAACGAAGGTCCGAAGTGTGCTCTACTTGCAGTATTTAATTAAATCATCTATGATATTTCTAGGCCATCAAAATCTCAAACCGAAAACACATGATTTTGCATTACTTCCCATTGCATCGCCTTAAGACGTTATATTGTATTGTAAAGTTTTGGCTTGAGAAGATATGATTTTGCACGCACAGGACACAATATCAGTAAAACACTGCGCGTTACATGATATTACAGTTACTGTTTTATTATTATTTGTTATTTATATTATAATTTTAGAAGGTTGATGGCTAAAGAAGAGCAGGTATTTATTATAAAATAACGGTATTTTTTTAGTATGAAGTTATGGTTAGTTAATTAAATGTCGTAGTCGATATTGTAAATCATTGGAAATTTCAGTAAAATTCCGAGTATAATATTTTTGGTTTGTGGTCATTTTTAAAATCTGTTCTCCATTTCGAATATAGATTCGAAAATAATTAAAATGCATATGCGTAAAAATGAATATTTGTCTTTCTGTCTTTCCGTCCTTGATTTTCTCGAAAATTATTCGACCGGTTTCGCTGAAATAGTGCCGGGAATGTTTAGAGAGTAGTTTGAATGAAATCCAATATGTAAAACTGTTGCTATAACGTTTTAAAATTAGTATGAATAACATTAAACGCCATGTTGTATTGAGGTTAGCCCATATATATATACAACCCTGGTTAGCCGCAGAATACATAAAAAAATTTAAATGAATGTTTCACCGCTTAGAGATAGTAATCGTCGTCACAAGGCATCACTTTCGCTGTCAAATCAATTATGGCACCCAGACGACAAACGAGAATTCACAAATTCATAACTTTATTTCAAAAACAATAAATATTCCCGAGGTAGGCCGGGTACACATCAGCTAGTAGTTCATATAGCGACGGTGTTCAATGACGTAGTGTGTACCTAATGGAATAAATGGTGGTATGTAATAACATTGAACCCCCTATGTTGTATTGAGGCTAGCCCATAGATATACAACTCTGGTTAGCCACAGATTACATATTCAAAAGACGAAGTTTTGTTTGGGTAGAATATTTAAAAATAAAATAAAAACACAAGTAGGTATCTACTTACGAGCTTTCAAAATTTTCAAATGAATGTTTCTTTGTTTCATTGTTTAGATATAGTAATAGTCATCACAAGGCATTACTTTCGCTGTCAAATCAATTAATGCACCCAAACGGCAAGCAAGAATTCACATCTTTATAACTTCAATAAAAAAATATAATTAACCCAGCAGTGCCGGGTACACATCGACAGTTTGAAATAAAAAAAGGTGTAATTTTTTTTGGGTGGTAGGTATATAAATAAAATATTTAAAAAAATTATAAATACATAATTTTATTGGCACGTTTTGTAAAATTCTTCTTCATTGATGTACTATTACTAAAATACTTATACTTAATACGTTGAGGTAATGTTCCATCTAGCACCTAGGATCTAAGTCACACTTTTTGTTTAATGTTATACTTAAAGTTAGTTTTAATACCAAAATACACTCGAATCCTAATTAATAATGGTTAACAATACTTAAAATCGCCTTTTTTCCAATCGAAACTGAGCGAACGCTAAGATCAAAAAAAAAAATTCCAGGAACTCCAATTTTAACGGTCAGGACCCAAAATATGTGCACTTTGCAGGTTGCTAACTCTAGAAGTACTGCAAATGATTTGTCTGTAACTTCTGTATGAAATACGTACTGGAACTTAGTTAAAACGTTTAAATTTGCTTTCACTGGTTTCCAAACTGCACCTATTTTCAGACACTTTGGGACGTATTTCATCAAATTTAAAGGATACAGTTTGAGAGTTTTTGTCTTTTGAAATTTTATCCATTTTTTAACTCTACCCCTATAGAATTTACAGATTTATTTTTTGCGGTGATGTATCTCAGAGAGGCATGGAACTGGCAGAGGGAGGATGAGAGTAGACTGAATGCTGTAGAAATTAGATCTCTGAGGCGAATGTGTCGCAAAACCATGTATGATCGTGTAAAAATGTCGAGACTCACAAAGAATGCAAGACGTAAGTGTAATGATTAAGGTTAAGAAAGGTACGCTTAAATGGTTTCGGAATGTAGAGCGAATGCATGTTTTCATATTTCAAAGTCTTTTGAAACCTAGTACATTCTCATTACTATCCGTATAGAATTTACGAATTCACGTTTGTGGTATTTGCTTGAGTTGGCAACCTGAGATTGTGCGTTTTAGCAACATTTTAAGCTTAGCGGTCGCTCAGTTTTTTTATTGGTGAAAGTGACCTATATTCCTAATATAGACATGTAATTTTTTTGTACGCCTTTAGCAGTGGCTTTTTTCGTTTTTAACGCTTTTTTTTAAATTTGATAAGTACAATTGTCGAACCAGTCTATGCATAGCTGTTAGTCATTGCTAAAATGGACACACGTATTTTTTCTGTCCTTGTTACTTTATTCTTTTCTTTTTTCTTTTGTTTTTTTAAACTGGTTCTCTTTTTTAATGCAGGCATAACACTTCGAAAGACCAAATTAGGGATGATTTTTTTTATTTATTTCGATAGAGCAAATAATGCAATAGAGATGCCCTAACACGCAAAGGGAAGATACCAAAATTAGGGGGGCGAGGGGCGAGCTTAGACGTGTCACTGTCATTTGATTTGTGAATAAATGCATCACAATGGCCTGCAGGCAACTCGCATTGCGCTGCAAAGTATTAGTATTTACTCTTCGAAAAGCAAATCTGCTAATGATCAACTCGTCCTCTTTACAATTGTGCGGAATTTATGGAAAAAAAAAATTACCGTAGCTGTGGTAACAGATTGCAAACTTTTTAAAAAATATATTTTTTTACAAGAATACCCCACAAGAGTCCCAACTGCTCCCAACCGTCTGGAGCCAGTGAGACTATGGCATCCCCAATTGGGGAATGTTGTGAGGCTGAAGATATTGGGGAGGGGAAGGAGAAGGGAAAGAGGAAGGTGGGGCTATTCAGATCTGGTCACTAAACACGGCTAAAAGCCATTTCAAGCAACGTTTCAATTCTGAATGGTGGTCTTTCACCAGGGCGATACTGAGAGTATCTTCCACTCAAACTAACCCAAACCCGCCAATAGGTAAAATAAGAAAATGGTTCAGCTTGTTTACAAAAACAAATATTTGTTCGAGTGTTTAGTTTGACCCTTTGTACAAATGTTTTAAATTTGCTTACGGCAGTCAAAACAACGTTAAAGAAAAGTGGTCAGCAGTGATTTCGTGTCAATAAAACTGTTCGTCTAATTGAATAAATTTAAAATACAGTAAAAAAAGTTATCTGTGAAATGTAATGTGATAGTTTTGATTATTCTCTTTACCACTTCTATTTTCACAACGTTTGATTGCGCAAGAAACTATGATTATTGTTTTACTACTTAAAATCTTCGATTGATCGCTCGCCGCCAGACAATACACGAATGATGACCTCATGTATTGGAGAAATGCACAAACCCGCCTGGTGCCAAAATTAGGTTGTTTCATAGTTTGCCTCCAGCCGTCAAAATGGTGAACAAATTTGGCTATATAAGACAGGTCCTTCTATTCTGACGTCAAAGATTATCAACTAGTAACCTATTTTAAAACACATGAGAATGCGATCTACTAAATAAACAAGTGTTCCAACAGCCTGGGAATGGTGATACTATGGCATTCCCAATGTATCATATATTTTTGCAGTGTTTCTCAACGACTCTCGCTTCAATCATTAGTTATTCAATTTTCTTTACAAAATTAAAACTTAAGAAATTTGATTACAATTGTTTTGATATTTTTCGGATGGTCAATCGAATTTCTGGACGCGCTTTTTAATTTTTTTTTTACTTAAACTCCACACAGGAAGGAGGGCATATGTCTTGTCATCTTTCAGGATGCTGTGTGGAGGGTCTTTTTAAGGATAGGAAGGGGTGAGCATGTGTCTTGAAGAGACCGCATAAAAGTAGACCCGAATTTAATTCTAGTAAGGCGAAGCTATCAGTGAAATCACCATTTTGATTAATCCATTCTACGAAATGGTTTACGTTATGAAAACCAAAAAATATGTCAAGGATAAATTGATCCTTTTCCTATAAATTCCCACGATAAGAATTAAAATATATTTTTTAATTACGTTGTAAAAACTATATACGTGAGCTACTAAATTTTATAGTTTTTTAATAGAAAATCATTAACGCACATAAGAAACAAGTTTTAAAAAAATACCGCATTATAGCTAAAGGTTGTTTGTGAAAGATTCCCTTGTTAATTTTTTTTTCTTACGAAATTCTTCACAACAAAAAAAAACGCTTTTTGCGCTTAAAACGCACATTTCTAGACTTCACTTGCCAAGCGAATTTTATTCCTATTACCTATATTCGTAGTGACATAAGACACACAGCTCGTAGCAAATATTTTTGACTGGTTTATTCCCCTTAACAATCGATCTTTTGAATTTATATCTTTCGTAGTGTTATGCCCTGTATATTTAAAATATATATTTTTTTCTAAGTAGCTAGCTGCCTTCAGGACATTTTTTTTATAATATAATTTTATTTACGCTAAAATATAGTAAACGAAGCCTTTTAACCCTTCCCTTACGGTGATAGAAAATCAATCCAGCTCCGGTGCTGTACACTGAGTTCACACCACATTAAAAAATAATAGTACTTATATTGTGTACAAACATCGGCCACGCACGATACGTCCATTACAGCCGGCAGACTGGCTACCACTGATGACCGAGCATTGTGGTACGGCGAGCGAAACCCCGCATCCCTCTCGCTCACTACCGCACGCAGAGATACGTATAGATATATAAAATTAACAAAAAAATCACGTTTTTTTTACAAAAAAAAACATTTATTCTCTTACGTACGATGAGTACTTGGACATTTTGATTATTTTTTTCAATACTCCATTTATACAGTAAAGCGTCATCTATACCAGCACTCCGATGAATCCTACAATATGTGGATAATGTACTGTTAATGGTTTGCGTTATAATATTGTTTTATTTTTCTATTTTATGTCACAGTTAAACGTTTGAAAAAGATTGTTCATTACTTGGTTTAGTATCTCTACGTACTTGTAATTTACGATAGCTCTTTACATTATGTTCTAAAATCCATGTAAAAGCCCAGATGGGCTTAAAATCAAATCGAATCAAATGCATAAATGTATTGCCGATTAACGCCCAAAATATGAACTCTGTGTTTAGTATATTTACAGAGTTATTGAAATAATTAGATACTTATCAAATCAGTTGACAGCACCGGCAAGGAAGGATTAAACGAAATCTTTTACGATGTTTGCACTTCTGTAACACGTTAAAAAAATAATAAATAAAAATAAAAAAAAACAAAAGAAAAGTTTAAGTTGGTTGCTATGATGCTGGTATTCCTCATTTTCTCATAAAATACGCACATCATATAAAAAAAAACATATAACAGAAAAAGAGGTACAACGGAGCTCTTAACGAAAGGAAAATAGACATATTAGTTCGAACTAAAAAAAAATAACATAAAATTCATTGGTTATATTTCACCGTGGCGATTCTTTACATACTTTCACTGTCAGAGCGGGAACAATTTTTCACGTACAAACTGTATTCACGTTAGTAGCAATATTTCTGCGCATGCGCACTGTGCACGAAAAAAAATAATATTCAGCCACTGACCCCATGCACGCTGAATTATTATCAATACCGAATTTAGTTGATTTCTATGGAAGAGTGTCATAAATACGAAATGAAGAAATAAGTATATACGGTTCTATGATAAAGCAACACACGTATCTATATTCACGTTAGTAGAAATATTTCTGCGCATGCGCACTGTGCACGAAAAAAAATAATATTCAGCCACTGACCCCATGCACGCTGAATTATTATCAATACCGAATTTAGTTGATTTCTATGGAAGAGTGTCATAAATACGAAATGAAGAAATAAGTATATACGGTTCTATGATAAAGCAACACACGTATCTATATTCACGTTAGTAGAAATATTTCTGCGCATGCGCACTGTGCACGAAAAACAATAATATTCAGCCACCGGCCTCAAGCACGTTGAATTATAAATACCGAATTTAGTTGATTTCTATGGAAGGATGTCATAAATACGAAATGAAAAAAAATGTATGTACGGTTCTATGATAAATCAACGCACGCATGAACCGGCACAGTTTTTAATAGTGATATCAAGTCTTTAAGAGTATGAAAAATTAAAACAATTTTTTGGAATAAATGAAGCTTGTGAACCTCATTCAATAAGATAATATTAACAAATCTTAAATAGATGTCCCATATAAGTAAAAATCTGTTAGGGTATATCCGAGATACTATTTAAATTGCAAAAATATATTCGGGTAGAACATCGCAATCGTACAAAAAAAGATAGCAGCCAATAATATGGGAAATGTTTTTTTGTTAGTCAATGGTTAGAGCGTTGTCCCGGTAAGACAGAGGTCCAGGGTTCGATTCCCAGACGCGACTGATACTTTTTTATTTTTTGTGTTTTTGCTGTTTCATTTGAGATTTGTTAATATTATCTTTTTCGAGGATTAAAAAAACAAACAGCCCAAAAATATAATCCAGCTAACCATATTATTTTAAATGTTTGATTTGTTTATTTATATAAAATTAAAAAAAAAAACTGGTTTAGGTTAGGTTAGATTTTAAGGGCATTATTTTTTCTTCATACTTTGGAACCTCAAAAAAAAATTACAAATTCCATCTTATACCCTCCATTACCTTAGTGAGCGGGCTTAAATATAAGATTGCTATCAGCAAGTGTCGCTAGCACATAAAACACAGTTTATAATTCTTTTAAATAATTTAAATAACAGCCCTACAGTAGCAATAGGCAGCCCGCTCACTGGGTATGGAAGATTACATCCACATTTATGCACCTCTAACCACAGTTGACACAGGAAGAGGGAGAAATGTTCCCTGGCACTCTACACAATTTTTTTTTTACTAAACGATATACTTTTGATGACGTGCGTTGATAAATCCGGTCACCGTATATACAGTTTCATAAAAATATACTACGGCTATGTTCGGGATCCGCTCTGACTGCAAAGATACATTACCCGACTATTGTCGTGATAGGCATTGAATCGGTTAAATTACCGCCGCGTTTTCTTTCGTTCTAGGGACATTCTGGATGGCACGGTGAGTTCTCTCTATCGCAGGCCCCTCATGCAGCGTCGTTTTTCAATGTTTTTACGGCGTTGTCCTGGCGGCGCGCTGCGTGGAGTAGGACGGAAGATCCCGCGATGCTCGCCTCCTCTTGATGCACATGCGTATTAGCAATGCGATCACTACGACGAGCGCTATGAACAGCAGGACGCCCAAAACTATCGCGGCGATTGTGGCAGGGGTGAAGTATTCTGAAAATTGGAAGAGAAAAGGACATTAGAAAATTTGATATTGTGTAAAATGGAAGGCAATGGTTCAAAATTTCGACCATAGTAAGTTTTATTATTATACATAAAATTATACGTAGAGTTTATTAATCTCTTTATAGGTCTCGTCCGCTCGTATTCTGGTTGTCGATGTGTATGGAAATTTATATTATAATGCTTTATTTCGTATTTTAATTTTTTTTTTTTTAGTTTTGCCGAAATTTAAACATATTTTGAGTGACTTTAAACTCTGTAATTGTTGATTAATGTTTAAAAAAAATAAATTTATTAACCCCTCGAGTCACCTAGTTACTTGTTCCCCATCGGGAACAAAAATGACTAGAGGGGTTTTAATGATCGATTGTCAATACGGATATTATGATAATGTTAATGCTCAATACTATTATTATTCTCTGAGTTTATGTTTGTAAAAAGGTACATAATGTTGTTACTTACGTTAAGTTATGATTCACTATGAATAGAATATAAAATTTTCTACGGTAAAGCTCATCCCTGTTATGACAATTGAAATTCTAATCTCAAAACCGACCGGCCACACATTTGGAGCGTTTTGGCGGTTTTTTTAAATTATTTAACTATGAAAACTAACTATAGAAAAAAAAGCTTTTACTATAAGTTAGAACGTCATTAATCGTAAAGAAAAATATTTAAAAAATGGGCTGGATTTCCTTATTATGTAATGTTATGAAACATGGAAATAATGCCATTGGCGGCATCTATCGATTTTGCTACTAATTTAATTGTATATTGTTAGTGAACAACATCTTAAGATTTGTGCTGAACCCCCTCAAATTTATACGAAATTAATATACAAATTACTTAATTTATAGAGATATAGTTTGGAGTGTGTAGGAGTGACAAGTCAACGGTAGATGTAAAAAGTATTTCCACGTCAAACCACGTGATTATAACATCATCACTATTCAATAATAATAATAATAATTTGATGATTTGTATAGCATCGTTTTTGTGAAAAATCATCCCAAGGGTGAAATTATTCAAACTTCCACATTAGGTTTATGTATGTTTACAGATTTTAAAGAAAACTTGTGTCGCTAGTTTACCAAGATATTTCCACTTACAGCCACAGAACCAATAGGGTTTACGCAAAATGACTAATGATGGATTTTTGGTCTTTCACAACCGGATTTAAAATTGATCTTCCCGAGGCTCCCCATCTTGATTACTTATTTTTTCTTCGGTGATTCATGTATTACATACATTTATCTAAATATGTACAAAATATAAAAAATATATTTTCACGGGGTAATGTGTGAATATATAAAAAGCCACTGTAACGCTGACGTGTCATCTTGGAATCGGAAGGAAGCTTACGTATTTGGTTTTCTTGGTAGCGGGAAGGTAAAGCAGAGCTACTTACGCGACACGTTGACCTCGTAGCTGGCTATGTTCCCGGCGACGTCCGTAGCCGAGATGGCCACCGTCTGGTCGCAGCACGAGGCCGTGTAGCGCGCGCGCGCCTCCTCCCTGCCGCCCGCGTAGTGCCCCGCCGCGTACACCACCGTGCCGGGGGACGCGGATATCTTCATAAGACCTGAAACACAATGTAAAACTATCCTTTGCAGTTTCCGTTGGAAACAACAACCTTGTTCGTTAAGTTTTTATTGCACGCAAAGCCCTCCTGGTTTGGGACACTGCTGTCCTCATCAGACCTGCAATATACACGTTATTTCAAATAAACCGTCATTGTCCTTTGCAGTTTCCATCGGACACAACAACCTTGTTCGTTTTTAGACTATGGTTTCCCCAATTTGGGTATGTTGTGAGGCTGAAAGTATTTGAGGAGGGGTAGTAGATGGGAAAGTGAAAGGTGGGGAAGTACTCGGCTATTCCGACCCGATCACCAAACACAGATAAAGCCATTTCAAGCAATGTTTCGATTCTGAATGGTGGTCTTTCACCTGGGCGATACTAACAGTATTTACCACTCTGGTACCTAAAAATTTAAAACACTATACTAATGAATCTGACTAACTAAATGAACGGTTTTGCCAGCCTGTTCACGTGATTTATAATGAGTGTTAAAAATAACTGCAACACGACATTAAAATAAATAGCTGTCTATCATCCTTTGCAGTTTCCATTTGAAACAACAACTGTGTTCGTTCATTAGTTATGTTACCGCTGTCAGTGTCCCTCGCGATGATGTCCAGCCCCCATGTCCTGGAGGCGCAGGAGTCGGAGCCCAGGTAGCCCTGGCAGTCGCCCCTGAACTCGTGCTTGAGGGATGGTCTGCTCCTGTCCGCTGAGATCCTGCCGTCTGTCTCCACGTACACGTAGGTGCTGAGGTTGGCTGGCTCCAGACCTGCGTTAGAGACGGGCGTTTTAGTTTGTTGCACGAATGTTCATTTTGAAGTGGTGTTACTTCTCGGAAGCAAATTGTTGCTCAATTATTTTGGATTGTTGAAAAGACTAGGATGTTTTATGTGTAAGTCCCCGTTTCATCAGAAATAGCAAAATTAACTCGGACTCGAAAATTCCTCCACTCCGAAAACATGTAATAGATTTAGTCAAAATATTTTACTCCAAATTAGAATCGAACTTGAATCCCTTCATACCCAACCTCGGCCGCTGGACCCCCAGCACCGACCCCCTCCGTTTCCGCCCAAATTCCATCTAATACCCTCTATTACCTTAGTGAGCAGGTTTAAATATAAGATTGCCATCAGTAGTGCCGCTATCACATTACTTTACAATTCTTTGAAATAAATTATATAAAAGCCCTACAGTAGCAATAGGCAGCCCGCTCACTGGGTAGAGAAGATTATTTCCACATGTATGCACCTCTAACCACAGTTGACACAGAAAGAGGGAGCAATGTTCCCTGGCACTGTACACAATATTTTTTACAATACGATATATCTATCTTTACTACACGATGATAGTTCAGAAGATATATACACAAATAAATGGTTACAAGGGATTTTGACTCGAGCGCTACATTGTTCTTGCCAATCTTTCTTGTTTTTTTCAGGCAAGTAATTAGATTTCCTGTAGCTATCTTTTACACAAATCAAAAATTTTGGTCACAACGCATCAATACTTACCATTCGCTGTGAAGGTGATAGTATCCCTAACGTTGTTTTCTGCAGAAGATGTGATTCCTACGGTCACTATCACATTGGCTGTTTGTCCAGCGTTGATCCATTGTCTGAAAAGAAAATAAAATAATACAAAAAGGTTGAAATTGTTAGATGGCGTTGATCGCCTATTTTGCATGCATTTTTAAAAAGTAGAAAAAGCAAACATTTTCACCAATAATTTGTATAAAAATGGGTTAAAGTCGGTTATTCGCTGCGGATACCGGCCACCTCAACATTAATTAATAATTTTTATTTTGTCTGCGGCCATGTTGATAGTTTTTTGGAGGGTCTTTATTCGAAATACTGGTAGAAAAGACTCACCTCAAAGGCAGCATGGATCTCAAGAAGTATTGGTCGTCCTTGGCGCCGAATCTGAAGTAAACGGCATTCTCTCGGTTGTTGGTCACTTCGAAATGAATCTGCAAATAGAATTTGTAAAAAAGTGTTCAGTCAGTCTGCCTTTGAAGTGTTTTATTCATGTCAAAGCCTGAAAAAATTATTTAGACGGGTACCAAAAATTTCAAGGCCCTGGCTTGAGTTAACAAGTCTCGACATTTTGGACAGTGGAGAATGGTACCCATTATTTATAAATTGATTGAGTCTACGTTAAGGAATGTTGAACTAAATGACTTGCAAAAAAGAAGGTGAGTCAATAATACAATTAATTATTTTGAAAATGCAAGTGAGATCAAAGTCTTGCCTTCGCTTTTCTTATAAAGAAATGTTTATGGTTTGTTCAATTTCAACATAGGAGTAATCGCCTCTTTCTCACCTCAATCTCCTTGCAATTCCACGTAAGAAGCGATGTTGTACGGATTAAATACATAGAGCTATGTAAGTGGAGTCAACGTTCCTAGCAAAATCAGCCTAAAAAGTTGTTCCCGCTGGTGACATTCGAAGGGGGGTGAAGCGGCTGTCGACGAAGCCCGAATCCTTCTGACCGCGAAAGAACGGAACGCACCGCCGCGGCTAGGAGCATTTCTTACGGGCTTTTTTTTAGCAATAAAAAGACCAATTTACAGTATATTGATTATGGTAAAACCGACGAAAGGTTACACCATTGATTTTTCTATTTTTCCAGAAAGATTTGTGCAGACATGTAGGCATTTTGCAGTAATATATGGAGATCCATGCCCGGCGAGCGCTTGTAATCGACTGAAGCCCGTGTTATCTCAATGTAGCCAATTGACCTCATTTATGTGGACCATATTTCGAACGTTGATGTTTACTCCTTTTGCATACCTCAATGATTCAATATGATGATTGCTAGTTGCTGGTTGATGGTTCTTGCGGCTTCCGAAATCTCATATTTAATCCGTGTACTTAAAAAAAAGATTCTTTCTCGGTGAACATATTGCTAATAATATAGTTTTTATTGTTATGAAGGTTCCTCAACTGAGCTCTTGAATAGCCGGTTTTGTAAAGTTATTCAAGTTTTGTTACCTGTATCTGAGCACCGGGAGTTCCGTACAGTCGGCTGGATGATCCTATTTGGATGGCTGTCATTGGTATGCCATCTTGCGGCGTCAGCTGTAATTAAAATTGGAAATTAAATATTCGGTATCGCCCTAGCCTAAATCAAAGTGGGATTAAATAATGTAGCTTGTTCTCCACGCATTGCATTTAAAAAAAATAGGATTAGCAGATCACACTCTTTAAATGCTACCGACATCAACTTTGAGCGGCTGTTCTGCTTTTATCTGCCGGTTTTCTCATTGGCGCATCTTTTCATTTGGGATTGCTGTTAGTTTGTCGCGAGCGGACTCTATTGGCATAGCTTCTAAACAGATTCAGCATGGCTGCTTTTCATCTGCGGATTATTTTGAATGTGAAAAAGATGCAAATTGGTCTTCGTTTGACGATTACAAACTGTGATTTGCCAGTATAGTCTTTACGACCATGTGTATAATTATTATTTTGGCACATACCAATACTTGTTGTCCACTTGGCGTGGAGTTAAATGCCCTCCCCTCCTCGATGCTTCCTACGCCCCTCTCCAGTACCATTTGCTTGCCTAGAACATCTGAAGACGGCAACACGGTACTGATCGTCTCTGCCTCGTAGTTGTCGGGTGCGGTCAGTGGCGCGGAAACTCGAACAAACTCCTCATCTGTAATTATATTGACGTTACACGAATCAGTTTTTGGCGTTTATTTAAAAGATTTAATATAGTAATTGTCCATCGGTTTTATCGGTTAAATGGCCGAGCGGTCCAAAGCTATGGGTTCCTAGTTCCTACCCAGACTTTGGGTTCCACCCTTTACTATCTAAGTTCTCCGTCATAGTATAAGCAACATTTTCTCACTATAATGATGGAAGTAGGAAGAATTAAAATATTGTTAGGTTATTTGTAACACTATGGTAAGATACACTTGTGTAGATCTCTGAGGGGAATGTGTAGTTGTGCGAAAAATTGTGAGATTCGCAAAGAATGCAAGACTGATGTTTTTTTTATATGAATACCGCACAGGAGTCCCAACTGCTTCCAACCGTCTGGAGCCAGTGAGACTATGGCATTCCTAATTGTGGAATGTTGTGAGGCTGAAGGTATTGGGGAGGGGAAGGAGAAGGGGAAGAAGGAGGTGGGGAAAATACCTGGCTATTCAGATCTGGTCACCAAACACGGCTAAAAGCCATTTCAAGCAACGTTTCAATTCTGAATGGTGGTCTTTCACCAGGGCGATACTGAGAGTATCTTCCACTCTGGAACGTGTAATGATAAGAAAGGGACACTTAGATGGTTTGGGCTTGAGCGAATGAACAAAGATAGGGGTGTAAAGATAATATATAACGTGAATGTGAATGGAAGAAGCCGGGGACGTCCGAGGAAAACATGGCATAATCCAGTGAATCAAATACTTGAGTCGGGCCATGTCAAAAGTCAGAATAACGGAAGAGAATGTATGAGACGATGTGTGGATGTGAATGAAGCAAGAAGTGTGTGTCCAGGACGAGTTGCTTAGCGGTCTATCTTTTCTGCCTACCCATGATGGTTAGTATGTTAGTTATTTGTTACACAGGAATGTTTGTCTTTCTTTTTAAATTAATGTACTATATTATATCGAAATGATGAATTCCTGTTAGGAGAGCAAAAACAGTGAAACAACTTCATATAAATTCAATTAATCAACGTTGCATGCCGTCAAACATGATTCTAAGATCTTTCTTGGTGGAAACACGTCTTAAACTTCCCTTTTTAACAGTATACCCGGAAAACTAAGTACGACACGCCCTTGGAAAGACAAAAAACAGCATTGAATTCTACCCAATTCCCTTTCCTTCGGTCCTCATTTCTATCTATATCCAATTGCAGTCGATTGCAGCCTTTTGAAGTTTATATTTTAGTTAACAGTTTTAGGTCATCAGTAAAAAGAAGACCTAGAATACAGAGTAACCTCTGATGAACCATTTATAAATAGTATTGAAAATAAGAGTGGTACTAAATGGGAACCCTGAGATACACCAGATGGCATTTCTTATGGCAGATTATTTCTATTTTGTTTATTCATTATTTCCAGCTTCTAGTATTTAGTGTGGTATTTTTGTGTGTTGCACTCACCCCTGTCGTTCTTGCCCTCGACCTGCACGCGAAAAACGGTGCCGGAAGCCAGCATCTCGGGGACGCCGACACGCTTCACTATCGTGCCCGATTCTAGTGCGCGCAGCGACTCGATCTCTGTGGCATCGCTCTCCGAGTTGTCGTCCGGGTTTCTACGAAGGAAATATAAATTTTGTTAATATTTCATCCGAGCACAGAGCAAAAAATATACAGAGATGCCCTAACACGTAAGAAAACAAAATAAGACGGGCGGGGGGAAAGCTAGGCAAAAAGCAGAAACTAAGTAAAAAGGTTCGGCTTGTTATGAGTATTTAGTTTGACCCTTTTTATAAATACTTCGTAATTTGATTTCCACAGTCAAAATCATGCGAAACAAACGTGAACGGCAGTGAACTAAGCTGGTGCCAAAATGGGTGCCACGTGAGCTTTGCCTCCAGTGTCGAAATCATACTAAGGGCAAATCTATCATTTCTGACGTCAGTGCATCTGAGCTATGACCTTTTCAGTGTCCATTGAAAACAACAGCTGGACACGTTCATTAATTATGTCAGTGTCTATTCTAGCTATGATCATTTGCAGTTTACGTCAGAAACAACGCCTAGATACGTTCATTAAAGTATGTCGGTGTTTTTTCGACACACGTTTTAGATTAGGTTTGGTGCTTACCCGTAGACCAATTTGGTGATGTTCCTTCCTGTAGCGTCCAAGATGTCGGCATCCTCGATAGAAGCCACCGTTCCTCCGACGGCTATTTTGATAGTCTGCACCTCGGGTCCATGCTCTAGAAAAAAAAACAAATTGTATCCTTTTTATATGATTGAAAAACAGAAATTAAATTGCAGTGTTAAACCTTGAATGGATTTCAGAGGAAAACTAAAAACTCGTCGCTTCAGAAAGCCATATCCATAAATGGTTCACAGACGATTTTTTAACTATAGTTTTGATTTAATATTCCACATGATATTCCACAAAAGTGGTCCTCTAAAAATAGTCAAATATTGTGGGCACTACGAGCAAACCAATAGATGGTCAATTTTACATAAGCGCCGCACAGACGAGTATCTCTATGAGGAAAGTTGGCCATAATTTAAAAACGTTTACTTTGTTAAAATCCGAAAAAAATACATATTCCGAAAGCTCGACAGTCATCACATCACACGGCGACCATTTTAACCGTTTTAACCGTTTTAGTGGTGTACTTATTTTAGCAAGTAGGTGCGTAAACAGCTATTGATAATTCGTGTTATTAATAAATACATATGATGTTAACTAAAAATTCAATAACTCTGCCAAATATCAACCAAATATAATGATTCTCTCATATATTAAACGTAAACAGAATTGTATCCCATGCATCTAATAAAAAAAACTAATGTATAGAGAACAAAAAAAGAAAATTATGTCGCTTCACAATTGTGTTTTCCCGTGCAAAGGTCATGTAGTCCCGTCTTACAGCGGGTGCATGTGAGGAAAATTCACTTTCTATTCGCATTCTATTATTGGGACGGCCAATAATCGCACTTCCGTCATCACTGTCTCCATTTATCAGATCGAAGGGCTCATCATCCGTAATGTCGCCGTCCTTTGATACATCGTCCGCGATAGAACTAAGATCCGACATGGTGAAATATATCGTTTTAATTTATTTTAACATACAAACCAACTGGAACACGTGCTCTTGTAAGGATCAATAAACGCACACTGTAGAACGCAGCGCCTAAGCGTTTCGTAGCAATTTTCGCGGCTAACGCTTGCGGCGTCATAGCGCTGCACGGCACTCTAACGGTTAATAATGGCCGCCTCCCATCCCTACCATAACCTCACCACCGGCAATCAATATTTTTAAGCAGTTCAAGACCAAACCCCCTGAAGAAAAGAACGCTCTTTTGTTCTGAGACTATGCAACTGTAACTCCCGGAGACATTGGGCACTAAGTAATGACAGCGAACAGGAAGACGGAACGAGTGAAGAAGAATCAGTCTAGGATTCAAAGTGCAAATTCAACGTGCTGTATTTGGGATTACGATGTTCGATTAGGGACACGTTGATATGTGATTTTTCATTTGATTTTATTTAAGGATGTTACTAATATTTACGTTTTGCATAAATCAATTCAGTAACTCTGGCTATTTGCAGCAAGTGGATGAGTTTGTCTATTTGGGAAGTATGTTCACGAGAGATGGAAAGGCTGATAGGGATATTTGAAGAAGGAAATGCAGGAAATCTCATTAAAGGAGGACCTAACGCGGTTGGCGTTAAAAAAAGTTGTCCAATGAAGTGAAGATAGGAAGTCCACAATTCACCGACGCACCTAGGCACAACCCTGATGTATGCCAGTGAGGCATGGAACTGGTAGAGGAAGGATGAAAGTAAACTCAATGTTGTAGAAATGAGATATCTGAAGCGAATGTGTGGTAAAATAATGTATTATCATGTGAAAAATATCGAGATTCGTAAAGAATGCAAAGGTGATGTAAGCGTAATGAGTAAGATTAAGTAAGGGACGCTGATCCCTGGGACGTATGCGTGGTAAAACTATGTATGACTGTGTGAAAAATGTAGATATTCGTAAATAATGCAAGGCTGTTGAAAACGTGTTGATGGGTTGAACATGTAGAGCGGATGAACGAAGAAAGGAGTGTAAGGAGAATATATGACCCGATTGTGAATGGAAGAAAAAGCCGGGGATGCCCGAGGAAGACATGGCACGATCATCGAATTAAATACTTGAGAGTCGGTCCATGTCAGAAGTCGGAGAAGAGAATGTATGAATGTGAATGAAGCAAGCAGTGTTTGTCAAGATCGAGTTGTTTAGCGGTCCGTCCTCTCTGCCCACCCCTGCATTGAAACGGCGTGATGGTTAGTTAGCTAGGTAACTCCGGCTATGTTTCGATACTAGTAAAACCCTCGTAGAGTTGACTTTATCGGGACGTACTTGACCCTTGCGACGGAGCGTGAATGGTTTTGAATTGAATTTGTTATTATTACTTATTTATCTTTCAACTGGAGTAACAGCGATATGGCGTTTAGAATTTGATCGATTGATCTCATACAATGTATTACGTAATTTCCTTAAAAGTGTGTCCAAGGTCGGGGGTATTAACCAATTATTTATTTTTTTATTGGCTTTTGCTTTTCTTTTTGTTTTTCTTTTTGTTTTTCTTTTTGTTTTTGTTTTTCTTTTTCTTTTTCTTTTTCTTTTTCTTTTTCTTTTTCTTTTTCTTTTTCTTTTTCTTTTTCTTTTTCTTTTTCTTTTTCTTTTTCTTTTTCTTTTCTTTTTCTTTTTCTTTTTCTTTTTCTTTTTCTTTTTCTTTTTCTTTTTCTTTTTCTTTTTCTTTTTCTTTTTCTTTTTTTCCTACTACCATCATTGCAATGAATATGTTGCTTGTGCAGTGATGGGGGACTTATCTAGCAGAGGATTGAATCCTCATAGTCGCAGTGGAATCCCGTCGCCTTAGACCACTCCGGTACTTATTTATTTACTTAAGAAGCCGGGGACGCCCGAGGAAGATATGGCACGATCAAGAGAACCAAATACTCAAGTTGAACCGTCAGAAGTCGGAATAACGGAAGATAATGTATGAATGTGAATGAAGCAAGAAGTCTATACGTAGATCGAGTTAAAAATAAATAAATTATGTGACACCTCTCAAGAGCGCCCCTGTATGTGCAGAGCGCGTACAGGGGTTACCCGACCACGACCACGTCTCGCGACGAGTTAGAATTAGTTCCTAGTTTTGTTGATCAGTACCAATTGACGTGTTTTCTTAGGCGGTCGCGTTTCTAGTATCACATAAACAAAAAACATACATTCTTAATATAATAGTAAAAAATAGTTGATTTGTGTATTAAAGTTTAAAAAAAAAGTTTATTTTTTATTTTTTTATCAGTGCGTGTGTGAGGTTGGATTCTCCTGACTGCTGTGCTTGTTATACTGGTATTTCAATGAATTTTACCTAAAAAAGCATTCTTAATATTTTGCTTTGCAACATTTCGGCTTTACGATCCGTTCTTATGTTCAACAGCTCGGCTATGGGATGATTTACCGTCTTCTGTTTTTCCCCCCTTCCACAACACGGTTCTCTTTAAGACCGACGTTCAATTTTCCCTGAGCGACAACTAAACATTCTTTGAAAGTAATTTAGATACGTTAATACGGAAGAGAAAGGGAGCTCGCCGATATAAACAATGATTAGGGCGTAGCGATAGTTTTTTTTTTTTTAATAGAACGCGACATATTTAGAATAGAACAAAAATATCAAAACTACTCACGAGGAACGGCTGCGCGGCCTGTTTCATACAACACTTAATTTTGGATTTGAGGCAAAAATACTCACCTAAACCTAATGATCTTTTTTTTCATCAACAAGTATAGTAAATATCTAGTACGGATTAGAAGTAATTTATTTATTTTTCTTTACATTATGAAATATAGGCCATTAAAGGAATTGTTTTTTCGCGAATTTACAGGCACCTTTAACAATTATTTTGGGGCTAACAACGGTGATTTGAAAATAAGTTTTACCCCGTCAACTTAGAAAATATAATGAAATATAAAATAAATAAAAAATATAAAAATAACGTATTAAAAAAAGCATTATGGTGAACTTAAAATTAAATAAAAATTCACCAATTTACCTTGGAACACAAATTTACCGTACATAATTTAAATTATTGATCCGAAAAAACGTTTTGTTTTTATTTCTTTATTTACATATGGAAATTAAAAAATAAAAGTTCGATAAACTCGGATATGATTTTCTAAGTTCTTTATAAAAATATGTTTTTTTTTTCATGGATTATATATACTTCATAATTTAAAACAAAAATAAATAAAATACTTGTCATCCGTACTAGATATTTACTAAACCTTTAATTTATCTAAGATTGATCTAAGATTGATTAAAGACTCGACAGAATTCAGGTCAAAACTCAAAACTCATCTCTTCGGACAGTCATATCCATGAATGGTTCAGTTACCTAATAAACAAATGATTTAATTATTCGTAAATGTAAATAATTATTATTAAAAAAAATCTCAAATAAAATCATGTTTCAAATAAGCACCTACTCTTCTTTTGTCAATAACCTTCTAATGTATATAATACCAATGACAAATGGGATTTAAACAGTAACTTCAATGTCTTGCAATGTGCAGATTTTTCTAATATATGTGTCCTGTGCGTGCAGCCATCATTAGTCAAGTCATACCATCTCAGCCCAAAACATTGTAATTTAATTAAGTTTTAATCTGGAGTGCTCTACCAGGTAAGTATGTTTTCTGTATATGTACGTAATAAGATTAATCCTAGCAAGTAGTATTTGTACAGCGCCCTTGAGGTGATTTTTCACAAAAACGGCGCTATCTAATTCGTCCAAGTATTATTATTTTTATTAATTAAAAATATATATAAATCATTCAGTTTGGATTGTTATTAAAATTAAGTTATGTGTGAAACAGGCAGCGCAGCCGTTCCTCTGAAGTAACGTTTAAACAAACGCTGTGAATATTTTCATACCTATAACATGTTAAATAATATAATTACCTGTGTTATTTATATTTTCAGTAAGTACAAAAAGTAACTTTAGTAAATTGTTTATAATCAAATGTTTGTTCTTATTCCTTTCCTCGGTTAGGGTTTTTAATCCAGTTTAAGATCATTTCCCAAAGAGCACAAATAATGTAACATAAATTCAGTCTAGTAAATCAGACCACGAGATGGTAATAGTAATAAGGCCAAATATTAAATACAAACATTAATTAACGTTTATAAAATAAACAAATTTCTATAAATAATTTTTTGTACTTTGAACTGATGTGTCACAATCAATATTGTGTCACCGATTGAAATAACACGTTGAGTTTGACAGTTTTCATAACAATTTTAAGTGGTGTTTTTTTTTATGTTTTTTTAAGGCTAAACGAATCGTAATTCGCGCTCACAGATGGCGCTAATTGAAATATTTTAGAAAAGAAACACCTCTAGCACGTAATTCTTTTAAATATTGAAATGAATTGTTTGTTTGCGGGTGTACACGCGGAATATGAAATGGAATAAATTGTTACTGTGGATTTTAAGCTCAAGTCCTCTAAGAAACTTATAAAAATACTGTATATTATTGTAAAACTAAAAGTTTTTTTTGAAGTACTCGAGCTTTAAACTTGCAATCCCGTGTGTACACCCGCCAACAGACGCTTTATATCAATATTTAAAAGTATTAAGCGCTAATAAAGGTAAATGAATTAAATAATATACTTTGTATTCACCACTTTATTAATGCACATATATCTACATGTTTCGAAAGCGATGTTTTCTTCATCAGGAGTATATAGAATATGTATTATATAAGTATTATAAGTTTCACCATGTCGGAAGTTAGTTCTATTGCGGATGATCGTAATGTATCAAGTGACAGCGGCACTACTGACGACGAAACCTTTGTTCCCATAAATGAAGACAGTGACGAGGGAAGTGACATTATTGTACATCGAAATAAAAGATTGCGAATAGAAAGTGAATCTTCGGATTCATTTTCAAAAACACATTTGCGAAGTGAAATAATCTTATATTTTTGAACTAACTAACTAACTATCACGCCGTTTCCACGCAGGGGTAGGCAGAAAGGACGGACCGCCAAACAACTCGATCTTTACATACACTTCTTGCTTCATTCACTTGCATACAACGTGTCATACATTCTCTTCTGTTATTCCGACTTCTGACATGGCCCGACTCAAGTATTTGATTCACTTGACCGTGCCATGTCTTCCTCGGACGTCCCCGGCTTCTTCTTCCATTCACATTCGCGTCATATATTCTCCTCACACTTCTCTCTTCGTTCATTCGCTCTACATGCCCAAACCATCTACGCTTCCCTTTCTCGATCTTGCTCACTACGCTTACACCAGCCTTTCATATTTTTTGTAGTTGTAAATGTGTAATTTTTAAATTAGATCTATAATATTCGTAAAATTTCATTATTTACTTGTATAATTTCAAAAATAATCATTAAAATTGACTGAAATTTGTCCAAGTTATTGCATTTTTATTGAATACCATGTTTTTTTTTTATTTATTTATTTTAAAACACAGAATTTCTATAGTAATTTATATACGTACTCGCAAAATTAGTTTGTCGATAAATCCAAAAATGACGCTATGTCTTACAATATTTTTTAAAGTCCCCATGATGTAACTTGCGTAATGATTTGAAACGAGGTGTGTTCATATTATAGTTATTCCGGCTTAACTTTCGCAATTTTTTATTGAAACATACGAGCAGTATTGTCAAGTGACTAACTATCGAATTTGAACAGTTATTTTTTTCTTATCGAATATTTGAATTATGTGCGACAACTAATATGGCGTCTTTTATTTCGTTTTTGGACATTTCAATGGCAATTTTGACGCAATGGCAATTTTGACGCCCCTTATCTCATGATTGATGTGTCGCTGTTTTGGCCTATAAAATCCTCTCGGCATTTTATTTTATTATTTCGAAAGGTCGATAAATAAATCTTAAATATATTCTGTCTATTGTAGATTATTTGTTATATTATATATAAAAAAAACTTGTTATTGTAACTATAACAGAGTTTGAGGGGTTGCTTTGTGGAAGAGGGCGGTGGGAAAGGGTCAAAATGCGATAATTTTTTTCAATAAGTAGATCGATTTAGTTCGATTCACCTAGTCTCATGAATTTATTCATTTAATTCATTCTTTAAAATAAGTCATCTCTATTGTGTAAAGGAGAATGTTCCGGACTGGCGGTGTTTGTTTGTTTTGTATACAAATCTACAGTGTTATTCCGAGCTTGATGAAATTTTGCAGACACGACCTTCGAAACAAGAGGAAGGTCATTGTCTACATGAGATTTCGACAAACCATCCCCTCAAGCAGGATTTTTTATTTATTTTTTAATTGTAAATCAAATTTATTAATGTTATTGTATTAAGTTCTGCAAGTATTATAGGTTTTAATATTGTGACAGCTGTTTCGGTGTTTAAGGCCATTTTCAAACTGCGTTTAATCCACACTGAGATGACTTATTTATGTGATTTTATTTATTCCCACCCAATTCTAATTTGGACGTGTGTTTAAAATAATTATTTATTATCAATAAAATAATTAATCTATCTATTCTGTCAGGTTTCTTCATTCATAATGTGTTTTCCCCGTATTTAAATGACAATGTTTTCTTAATTGATTTATTTAAATGTGTTATATTGTTTTGATAATGTGGACATACTGAGAAGCGGTGAATATATAATTTTCCTTGCTTTATTAATTAATGTTACATTAGGATCATTCGTTCGATTATTAATTTCTAATTGTTCAATTAAATTTAATCTAAGACCCTTTCTTTCTATGTGTGAGGGTTTGGGTTCGTTGTTATCAAGCGGGACGTGATTATTCACTAAGAAATGTTCTGCGAATTAGGAACAAGTGCTTTTATTTTTATAACATCGTATATGTTCTTTGAATCTAGTTGAGAAAGCCCTTCCCGTCTTCCCGATATAGGTAAAGTGGATATACACAATGTCGATTAACCGCAGTTTGAAAATGGCCTTGATCGCCGAAACAGCTGTCACAATAATGAAAACTAAAAATACTTGCAGAACTTAATAATAACATTATTGAATTTATATTTACAGTAAATTTGAAGACATTACAAATATGTTAGGCGATATAATAAATGTTCATAGAGTTAACATATTGTTAGAAGGTCTTTATCGATGTTTACATTCAGTAATTATTCAAGTTACTAAGAGTTAGTCATGTCGCAAACCATCTGTCCGTTCGACTGGTATTTTCTCAGGGGCGGACTCAAACAATTTTTCTATGAATTAATTATTTTATTAATAACGATAAAAAGAAGATCAGGACGTTTTTTAGTATTTTTTTGAGACTATGGCATCCCCAATTGGGGTATGCTGTGAGGCCGAAGGTAGTGAGGAGGGGAAAGGGAAGGTGGGGAAGTACCCGACTATTCAGATCTGGTCACCAAACACAGCTAGACCAATTTCAAGCAACGTTTCGATTCCGAATGGTGATCTTTCACCAGGGCTATACTGACAGCATCCACCACTGTGGAACGTGCCGCAAATATACCACATATCATTTAAAATGAATAATTTGTGAAATAACACAATGTAATCACATAAAAAAAATTCTAAGTTGCCTCTAAAATTATTAAAAAAAAAAATTCACGGCCTTAATAATTTAAAATTTAAAACACAAATAAATAAAATACTTTTCATACTTACTAGATATTTATTAAACCAAAATATATCATTCAGTTTGGAATGGTATTTTGACCTCAAATCCAAAATAATATTACGTATGAAACAGGCAGCGCAGCCGTTCCTCTTAACTGTTTATCACTGTAACAAATGTACTGTTTTGTTTCTATTGTGAAATAAATAAATAAATCAATGAGTATTATATGAATGTGTCTAAAAAAAAAGCAAAAAATTCTATAATGCCAAATATCGATTTGTGAAAAAAAATGGATATGCCGTAAGTTTTATTTATTTATTTTATCATACGTTATTCTGTGCTCTAAATGGATCCTCAAAACCGAATACAAAGAGCTATCGAAAATTATGAGTACATAGAGATTTTAAACCATAAAGCAATGTAGGCAATATTATAAAACGTGTATCAGTAACCTAAAATAGAAAACTAAAACACTAATATAACACAGATCATTAACGCCACATTATCCACGCTACAATACTACATATTGTAGGATTCATCAAAGTGCTGGTATAGATGACGCTTTATTTTATAAATGGCGTCAGTAAATACATCAACAACACCTCCAAATCTGTTGCTCAGATCATGCATCCTATTGGTTAATGACTGTGACTGATAGTTTGCTGTGTAAGTGTTGGAGATTTAATTTTTTTTTTATATAAATACCGCACAAGAGTCCCAACTGCTCCCAACCGTCTGGAGCCAGTGAGCTTTGATTGAGTGGAATTTGAATCCGCGACCTTCGGATTCGTAGTCGAGACCCTTACCCATCGACCGTGAAATGTTACATTTTGTCTATAGTTCCTCGCAGGTACATGTAATTTAATAGTGGCGACGATGGCAGGGCTGTCAATTAGGCGGCTAATGATACTATATAATACAACTAGGTCTGACACAACTCTCCTGTCAGACAGCGTATGATCAGATGCAATTGATTCGTCAACATTACGTTATTAATGTTTTTCATTTGGAATTTCAACGGAGAGTTCGTCCCTGTATACACTTCTCTAGTTAGCACGTGAATCGCCCGAGGCATATTGTAACTACCGCGTTTTTTCCACACACCCTCCCACTTGAGCAACATACGAGGTTTTGCAACAAACAGTTACGGCGGCTCCGAAACAATCATCACGACCGACGCACGATGTTATTCGCAAAGAGTTTCGTTTTTGGTCACTTCGAAATTGGGACAACATTAAAAAAAATGGCCCTTAAAATTCATTTTATAGACTGCTAACTCAAGCAATACAAATGGATATTACAAAAAAGAAAAAAAATGTTCATAAAATCCGAGGATTTTGTAAATATACTCGTAATAAAGATGCAGGGTTATTTCTAATTTTGAAACTCTCAGTTCACTGTGGAATTCCACATTAAAATGATTTTTTTTTATTAAAAAACATTTGTATATTTTTTCCACTTAATTATTTTCTATCGGACTTGTTTCACCCCGTCGCGGGCATCGTCAGACTGGCACTATTAAAACTAAATCTATGGTATGTATAGCATCGATGTCGAAAGTTACAGGGGTTCAAATTCTTCACCGTAATAATAATTGTCATAAATTGAATAATAATGATTTAGAATTTAGTAGCACTTGAAACTAGAAAATCTTTAAATATCAATTCTAGCATATTGAATAACTAAGTAAATTTTAGATATTTCCTCTTTTAGATATTTTTCCAGTAAATTACTTTGGTCCTTCATAAAACCCCCTAATTACCCTTTCTCCTTTGGTCGCCTTCCACTCCAACACTTAAATATTCATGTATGTCTGTCATTATTTTGTAACTTAATAGAGTCCTGACGAAGGAAGGGTACTTTCGAAACCGGTCGATCATTATATTAAATTGAAGTGGTTCAAAACAAATTTACGTGTTTATGTCATAATAAGGAACTCCAGTGAAAAATATAATTGCTTTAAAAATTTTAACTTCGATTCTGGTACGTAGAATTTATAAATCGTTATTTAAAAGTGAATAAAAAATCATCTCATCAACACCGTGTTATGTTGGTACCTCCAGTCCACGGAGCAGATCCGGCGCATCATGCGGCCCACGGACGTGCCCGACCAGGGGCTGTTCTGCGACCTGCTGTGGTCCGTCCCCGACAAGGACACCGCCGGCTGGGGTGAGAACGACCGCGGAGTGAGCTTTCACCTTCGGCATTGAGATAGTGGCCACGTTCCTCAACAAGTACGACTTTGTCCTGATCTGCCGGGTGCATGAGGTGGTAGAGGACGGGTATGAGTTCTTTGCCAAGAGGGAACTAGTCACCCACTTCTCGGCACCCAACTACTGGGGGGAATTCGATAATGCAGGTGCAATGATGTCAGTGGAAGACACGCTGATGTGCTCCTTCCAGATCCTGAAACCGACCGACAAGCGCCACCTGGCGTACGTGCAGACAAACACCAGCAAGACATAAGATTTAAGGGCCCCATTGATCAGTCGCTCCGGCCCCCGTCCTCCCCCGCTGCTCCCCCCTTTTAAGAGTATTCTGTGTTATTTATCCTAAAAATATATGGATAATAATTTATTGTCTTAGTTATAATACATTCTTGAATATAATGGAAACAATCACTTTATCGTTTGTATTAGCGTCTTGCAATATATCCTAACGAATAAATACAGTTATCTTCTTTTTTCCAATTTAACATGCATGAAAACATATACCAAGTCGTATTTAGTTTTGATAATATAACTGCATCTCTTTATATGGTCTATAAATAATGTGTAATGATAGCCTGTCCAAAAAGAGAAATTAAATATGAAAAAAAAACCTCATAGAATAGATGTAATATAAGAATAAGAAGTAATATTTGTACAGCGACTTTGAGGTGATTTTTCACAAAAACGGCGCTATAAAAATCATCAGATTATTATTATTATTATTATTGCTGCATTTGGAAAATCTGGCCTCACATACGCATTCCGTTTTTGGATTAGTATGAACATTCTTATTTTTCGATTTTGTTTCGTATTTTAAATATACATTTTTTAGTTTTGGCGAAATTTAAACAACTGTTATTAACGAAAGAAATTAGAGTATTCACGAGCAAACCAATTATCAATACAGATATTATGATAATGTTAATGTTCAATATTATTATTATTCTTCGAGTTAAAGTTTCTAAAAGGGTACATAATTTTATTATTTTTGTTTAGTTATGGTTTGCCATAAATAGGATGTGATATTATGCACGGGAAAGCTCATCCTTGTTTTGACATTTGAAATTCTAACCTCAAAACCGATCGGTCATAGATTTGGAACGTTTTGGCGGGCTTTAAAAAATTGGCACTTTGAAAGTTATTTTATCTACGAAAACCAGCTTACGAAAAAAATTATACATACCGGTATTTAAGTTTGAACGTCACTATTCATAGAAAATGAGTAATAAAAATTGTAATGGAATTCCTTATTATGGGAAGCAACAAAGTAAATGTTTTTTTACAGAGTATTTAGTTTGAAACTTTTACAAAAGTTTCATAACTTGCTTTCCGCAATAAAAATCACGTGACAGATTTGTGGAGGCCTGTGAATTAGTGTCACTAAAAACTATGAATGTATTATTGTACCTATATATTGAATAAGCTTAAGAAGCAGTAAAATAACGTATATCTGTGGAGCGTAACGCGATGGTTTTGATTATTCTCTCTACCGCTTCTGTTCTTACATTTGTCTGAATGAGCAGGAAACCATAATTATCTTTTTTTTCATAAACCTTCGAACGATCGCTCGCCGCCAGTCATTACACGAAGAATGACGTCGTGTATTCGAGAAAAACTGCTCCCAATTGTTTGGAGCCAGTGAGACAATAGTATCTCCTATTTTGGAATGTTGCGAGGCTGATGGCAGTGGGGAGGGAAAGAGAAAGGTAGGAAAACACCTGGCTGTTCAGATGTGGTCAACAAACATGGCTAAAAGCCATTTCAAACAACGTTTCAATTCTGAATGGTGGTATTTGACTAGGGCGATGATGAGAGTATCTTCTACTCCGAATTGTGTTTTGCCTCCAGCCGTCAAAGTGGTAGGCAAATTTGGCTATATGGCAGGTCTATTCATTCTGACGGCAATGGGGAAAATTTTTACTACGATGTAATATAACTTATTTACATTTTTTTTAAATCACACTTTTTTTGAAGAAAAAAAAATGCAATCAAAAATGCAATGTTGTCGGTTTTTGAGTCATGTCACTATTCTAAACGGTGCTCGGTCGTATTTCTCCGTGGCGATACTAGAAGCATGTTAATTTTAACTTATTCTACGTTTTAATCGCGCTATTTCGACTGTTTCGTTAGTTTTTTGTAATTTATTCATTGTGCTCAACTGTGATTGGTGTATTCGTGCAGTTCTGTGTTCCGATTGGTCAACATCTTCGGGAACCATTCATCATTCTATTGGTGAGTATTTTTTTGCGTTCTGTTCTCTTTTTAATTTGAATTTGACAGAAGTTGTTCTTATTATGAATATTGATGATTTTCTTCTACTTTCACCTGTGTGTTTTCGACAGGTGAAAAAACCTATATGGCTATCGCACCAGTAATAATAATTGTAATTGTCGATATTTGTATGTGTGTATAGCGTAAGTGTCTTACTGGTCGGAGCCAGCGGGGCTATTGCAGCCCCAATAAGTTAATCTTCTTCTTTTTCTATTATATAAAGAAGAGTGTCGGGGCGGGCGGTGTTTGTTTGTGTTGTATACAAATCTACAGTTTTATTCCGAGCTTGATGAAAATTTGCACACTTCACGTAAAAACCAAAAGGAAGGTCACTGTCTACACGAGATTTCGTAAAACCACCCCTTTACCCTGCCCACCCTTCAAAGCAGAATTTTGGTAATTCTTGATGAAATTTTGCGCAGTTGATGTTAAAAAAAGGAGAAGGGTAGGGGTAGGGGGGGGGAGGTAGGTTGGAAATCACCATATTTACGTGGTTATAAGTTGCAATGTTACCGGATAAAATTGATCAAAGATTTTACAACTCACCTAGATACGAAGGACTGTAGATCTTCCATATTGTCAGCAATCAGCACCGCAACATCAGCATACAACAGGCAACATATTTTCAAATTGCTCATTCTCGCGCCCAAGCCCAGCTCTAATATCATAAATTAAGCGAGGTAATGAAGTTGAGCGACTTACCTGGATAGGTGGATATCAGCTTGGCCATGATCCTCAGCGGAGTATCAGCAGTTACCGTAACGTCGTATGGTACATTTGACAGAATTATCAACTTCCACATTCCTTGGTAGCTGGAAAAGAAAAAAAACGGTTTTATATAGGAAACGTCTCAGGAGAATGCAAGATTTCAACATTTCTTATAACTTCATAGTTTCTAGCAGTGTTCCTCAAGGATTTCACTCAGGTCCACTATTATTTGTCACCTATCGGAAAGTTGAAGGAACCAAAGCATGCACCAGATACTTTTAGTGTGTTTATTTCAATGTATATTTCGCACAAGAGTCCCGACTGCCCGGAGCCAGTTGGAGTTTGGCATCTCCAATTATTGGGGTATTTTGTGTAGCTGAAAGGAGTTTAGAAGGTTGGAAAGCATTTGGATATTACCAGATTTGGTCACTAAACACGGCTAAATCCATTTTGAGCAACGTTTCAATTCTGAATGATTGTCTTTCACCAGGACAATACTGAGAAAATCTAATACTGTTTTTAAAGATCATTTAATATTGCGTCCCTTTTTGCGCGACTTACAAAAAAGGCAACTACATCGCCACCCGGTTGGGCAACGTTGTGAGGCGGGCTGAGGAAAGGTTATTAAAGCTTGGAATGGACTATCACAGACGAATGATACCTCAACAAACTCTTAGATCAGCTATAGCAAGGTCGAAGGAGCCGAAACGTTTGGTTTAACTACCTCCGTTTGCAGAGCAGCAAGCTCCTTGACTCCGGATCCAGAGGTCTCGGATTCCAAACCCAACGTGGAACAAAAAATAAATGTTTTTTTTATTATTTTTATTTAATTTACATATAATTTGATAAAGTGACATAGCCGGTGTCTTCACCACATAGAAGCATTTATTTTGCATTTGATCAAAAGCGAATTCCTCCGCTTGGCAAAGCAATAATATTATTCATTTCTGCTTCTCTTAGAGTTTATTACAATCACACCGTTAGTCAGGGTTGTCACCACAAAACAAAACTGATTTCTACCCGGTAATTCTGGTTTTAACAGTTCACCCCTTATCTTATTATTTATGAGAAGATAAATACATGAAAAATTCGCGTTTGCTATAACGCGTTTTTTAAGCGAATTCAATCATTACAACGCGGCATTCGCAATTTCCGGAAAAATGGGAATTTTCGTATTTTTTACGCAATTCTTGGTATTTTAAAACAAGGAAATAATATTTTGTAGTTTTTTTTTTCAATGGCATTAATAAACCCGAATAACCATAAAATTTAACGCAGCTAACTAAAACCAACGAAAGCAACGCGTACTGTCATTTTATAAAAAACAAAATGCTAAAATACTCGTAGAACTTAATAATAACATTATTAAATACGATTAACATTGAATTAAAAAAAATTAAATGGAGTTCTCCGAATTCAACACAAAAACAATTAATTCTTTCTTCGATAAAAAAGAGATGACTGAGAAAAAAAAACTAATTTAAAAAAAACATACAAACATTTACCGCTTTTGTTACAAAATACCACCGCTTCTGCTTGCTCTCTTTTACCGAAAATAACGCGATTTTCACTAAAAACAATGTAATTTTTTTTAAGTTCTTCTTTACGAGTCAGTGGCTAACCGACCCGTTAGCGTAGGATTCCATAATATTCATTTTGACCGCTCTGTACTTAGGTTTTAAGGCGGTCCACCGGCTAAAATTCCAACGAAATCACGCGCTCCTTATGCAGGTGGCGATAAGGTTGAAATTCCCGCTTAACATCGGCCGCATGTTATGATTTACGCAAAAAAAACCATCACACAAAATGTGTGTTTTTTTTCTATTCTGTAAAGCTCGTACATAATTATTAAAATGTTTTACTGTCATATTCTAAAAAACTTAATTTACCACATCGAACAATACGACAATATCGGAAAAGGGGTTCGTAAGTAGAAGAGTTTACGCTTCAAAAATTTTTTTTAATGTCTGATACTTTATTTTTTCTAGACTTATAAAAAGTCACACCAAAAAATGCCCGGTTAAACGAAAGGCCAAGCTGTGTTCTACTGGCATTATTTAATTAAATGTTCTATGATATTTCTAGGCCAACAAATTCTCAAACCGAAAACACATGATTTTGCATTACTTCCCATTGCTTCGCCTTAAAGATTTAGTTTTTTTTTTTAAGATTTTACGATTTACCATATATTTATGTGAACATTTTTGAGTTCTTTGGCCGAAAAGCCTGCCACGAATCAGTAGAAATTAAAAAAAAATAATATTCGTTAATTTAATTTATAGCAAAAACACAGTCACTCAGCTAAATTTTCCGAACATGCCGGGTTTTCGTGGATTTCCCGGTCTGTGGCAACCCTGTGAGTGCATACATGTAATATTTATCTACTGTACCTGACTGACGTTCCAAGTGTTTATTTATTTAAATTAATTGTTGAACAAATGCAGTACTCAATGAAGGTCGACTAAATTCAAACATTGCTAATATTTTTGATACCTGCGTATTTCACTGCACTTGTGCCTTCAGACTTCAATTGTTGACTTCCCAATCTTCCTCTTCTCCATCTCCTTCCCTTCCCCATTATCTGCAGCCTCACAACATACCCCAAAATGGTGATGCGTTTTCGATTCTTCCTTACACTCAATTAAAAATCTGGAATCCCACAGGGATTGGTTCTAGAACCTCCTTTGTTTTTGTTACACATTTACGGCCGTCTATACTAGCAAAATAAGTGTAAAGAACTCCAGTGAAAAATAATATTTACTATTGTATGAAGCTATCACTCTGTGGATTTTCACTATAATTGAATGAAACAATTAAACTTTGTTTTATTTTGAACGCCGACCGGTTTCGGTACAACCGTTCCATCATCAGGGCAAAAGATGTACTAAACAGTATTAAAAAATTATGGCAGAACATATATATTGGGTGTCACAGTGGGGGTGGGGGCGTGACTTAGTAAAGAGTGGGGGAAGAGATAGAGATTGAGGGAGGTTTGAAAGGAAAATTTAAAATTGGGCTGTAAGATAGGTTTTTTATTGTTAATAATAGACACATTATTTTTATTAGAAGCCGGTCGGCGTTAAAATATTTTTTTAAAAAGTGGTTAAAACAAAGTTTGATTGTATCATTTAAAAAAATATTATGTGCTTAAATAATATATGTTTAAATAGATCATCAAACGCCGGTAACATATGGTACAATTTATAAATCGTTTTTTAAAAGTAAATAAAAATCCATCCCATAAAATCAGCCTGTTATGTTGACACCATTGCATTCGGAAGATCTGGCATCACTGGTTTTGGATTTGTATGGACATTTTTATTTGTCGATTTTGCTTTATATTTTAAATACGTATTTTTTTATTTTTAGGAAAATCTTAACTTCATTTAGGTAACTTTAAGCTCTATAATTGTTATTCGGTGTAAAAAAATTATAAATAAATATGATATATTGCAAATCGACAATCAACCATTTTTGAATTATAAATATTGTTATCATTATTTTAGTTAAAGTTTCTGAAAAGGTACATATTTTTATTAATTTATTTTTAACCATTAATTGGTGTAAAAAAAAAAACCAAAGTAGGAGTCAGGACCGATTCTTGTGGGACGCCAGAATTGATTGAATGTGGGAAAGAGGAAGCTTATGAAGCAAAAACCTACCATGAACACAATGAATAGATAATCCCTAGAAGTGTAATCTATACAGATTTGAAAGAACCCTAGACAGGGCAATGAAATTGATTATGTCTTCAAATAAAATTTCGACAAATAACAATGTTTGAACGATTTTACCAGATGTAAGGAAAAATTTAGCTTACTTCAAGCGCACGGAAACGTCCACAGTAATACTTATAAAGGTTTATCTCCCCAGG
The DNA here is from genome assembly GCA_022606495.2 of Halesus radiatus. Taxonomy (NCBI): domain Eukaryota; kingdom Metazoa; phylum Arthropoda; class Insecta; order Trichoptera; family Limnephilidae; genus Halesus; species Halesus radiatus. Next base: position 153,391 of record JAHDVE020007094.1, read on the forward strand.
TTTATCTTGTACTGTCATCCGCGTGCGATTTTTTTATATATGTTTTGTTATTGCGTCATTCAAAAAAATTACACAATTTATCATGGCTCCATACGATTTTACGACCGATAGAAATACCGCCCGTATTACGCCCGTACAATGTATTGATGCACATGACAAAAGATCAATAATGTCCAACAAAAACAATGCAGGTCGCAAAAACGATCCGTGTGGGACCCCAGAATTCATTTATTGTAAGAGGTGAAACCGCCTGTACTAGTTTCTTTTACAGTTGCTGTTGGGGTTAACGGTCCATTAGCAACCGAATTCTTATTGAAATTTTACGACATCTAAGGTTCCATCGAAGATTTTAATGAAAATGGTAATGAAGCGACGCTTCCAAAACCAAAACGTAATTTTCTGTCTGCGTATTTTAATTTCCAATTATTTTCACTAAATACCTTTTGTTATTAACGTTTTGATATTTCCCGCTTACTTCGGAAAGCCAGTCAACTGAATTCAGATGTCCAGTTTAAAGTGTTTGGCAAATATAAATTGGAAATGAAAACTTGGAAATCTATAGAAAAATGTTTTTTTTTATGTTAGGGTTGCAGGATGCATTGTAGATTTTTTGCTTATTTATAGTTTAGATCTTGGATTGAATAATTGGATTTCAATTTATTGACGTTCTAACAACTTAAATACTAGTATTTCTTTTTAAAGTTCGTGTTTATTTGTCAACGCCCGCTAAAATGCACGAAATGTATGGCTTGTTAGGTGTGACGTCACTGGACCATCGAATTTGCCGTTAGATAGATTCACTATATTTGATTATGTATGCAAAACTTTTAGACGATATTAATCGAAGGACACTTTGTAAAATCATCAGCATCTCATAACTATAAATTTGCTTTTGCAGTGTACCATAGTGTAAAAATACAGCCTAACCGCACTTTAGTTTTTTTCCATGTTTCTAATATCCCGAACCTCATTTTTAAGGTTTTGTCAAATTATTAATTTGAAGCAGAGAATGAATGGTTTCCTCTTGGGGGTAAGAATAACCTCATTGAATTATCTCCCGAGAGATCCGCCCGAGTGTCCTCTCACCAATGCGATACTGAGAGTATCTGCCGCTCTGGAACAAGGTGCAAATGTCTTTTACAAGGTTGATACTGAGAGTTTTTGCTACTCTGGGACCAGAGCGGTTCACTCTGCTGCAGTAGTATTTGTTTTATGTATTTATGAAATAATCAATAAAACGGTTACTCACCGAAAGTCGACAAACTGTCTGTAAGTGACGTTAAAAGTGTCAACGGTTAACATAGTTAAACAGTTAAATCGCTCTGTCGATAATCAGTCTACAAAGAGTGGGGGCCCTTGCAGTAACAGCGTACAAAATCATACATAATTTGATGGAAAGTTCAAACAACTACCATGCGTAGCACATGGCAAAACAGACGTTTTGGCTCAGCTCAGCATGATACGATGTATGGTGCAGCTAAATAACAGCTTTCTTTATATCTTCAACACAAACCTCGAAGGTTTCGAGAGACCTGCAAATATGTCTCTTATGTTTGTCATTCTAATTATCATTATGTTGAAATGTATTTTTGTTTGTTCATGTGTATAGTAAAAGGACGAAGTCTGTTAAGAACAAAGAACAACGACAACAAAAATTTCTCGCTTTTGCAGCATAAAACAGTACATGAAATGCGTGATTAGAGATCGTGCCGTGAAAACGTTCTCCTGTCGTCATAGAGATACTCACGGTTCGCTCTGTCCGAGCAGCTCCTCCTCGAGTACTGGGGAGACCCTGACCAGCTGCAGGGTGGCGGTGAGGCCCCCGGGGTCTCCGGAGGACCTGACGGAGCCGGCGGAGAAGTTGGTGACGGAGGCCTCGTCCAGGAGGTCTATCTGGATTCCTGGAAATCACGGGGAAATGGATTTTGCTTAAATTGTTGTTTTACTAAGGGCTTCAACGATTACTCTCTTTTGAAATAGATTTTTATAGGTTCAGTTATTTTGGCAATGATTTAAGAGCGGTTAAACTGTTTTGGCATTTTTAAATTTATACTTTATTATTATTATGTGGGTACCGCACAAGAGTCCCAACTGCTCCCAAACGCCTGGAGCTGGTAGTAAGACGTAAGTTATGATAATTGGACGTAGTTATGCAGAAAGCGCCAACCCGCATATTTGCAAATATCCACTTTTTATTTTTTTCTACAGAAACACACGAGATTTTTATATGCTAAAAACATCCAAAATACAAATACAATACATTTAATAAGTTAATTTCGCTCTCACTCCACAAATACCGTAATATGCCTTTTTATTGTCCAATTTTAAAACGCCCTTTTCACAGCTTAATTTTTTTGGGTTGGACGCATTCTGCATAACTAAACTGAACGTATTGGGGAGGTAAAAAAAATGGGGAAAAGAAAGGTGGGAAAGTATCTGGCTATTCAGATTTGGTCACCAAACACGGCTATAGGCATTTCAAACAACGTTCTGATTTCTAATGATCTACCACTATGCAGTTAGATTTTTTTTTACTTGCCTCGGGGTCCCTCTAGGGAGGCCACGTGCGGTGTATCGCTGAGGGTCACCGTGAGGGTGGTGATGCTGGAGTCCACGGGGAACCTAAACGTCTTGGGCTCCACCACCTCGTTGCAGATCAGGAGCGTTTGCTGAAATAACATGTAAACACTTGGTTTAATGATTTTTTAATCATTAAAGGTAATATTTATTTATTTATTATATTCTATACGCCCTATGTAGGGTTTTACGTATTTAGTTAATTACAATAGTCACGCAGGTGCAAAACACATCACAGTAGGTACACAGATAAAACAGATAGCCTTCATGAAATACAACAACTAAATATTTCATTTGTCTCACAAACAAATACAGGAATAACATAGTGTAAGCACCATTCCAAGTAATTAGCTACAGAGGCGAATATTCAAAACATACCCCACATTCACTGATACTTATACTCTAGACACATTTATTAATAATTGTTGAGGATGTATGCAATAGTCGTCTGTTTGCATTTGTATTCCGAGCAGTTGAACATATCTACTATGTCTGAAAATGTATTACCTTCTGCGTGAAGTCTAGGTACGAGAGAATTTTTGAATGACTCAGTCCTGAAATTATTGTTACAATTGAATAAAATTTTAAATCTAGTAGTTCTAGTTGGAATATTAAATTTAATTAGGTTGACAATATCAGGGCTGTCTAAGAAACCATTAACAATTTTGAAAATAAAAATTAGGTCAGAAACAACTCTTCCATCTGGGAGTTTTAATAATCTTTGTTCTTTTGTTAAGTAATCGTATTAACAGTATCTGCAGATAATGCGGTGCTGATTGCTAACAGTATGGAAGATCTACGGTCCCTCGTATCTAGGATGAACGAAGTATGTATGAAGAATGAGCTAATGATGAATGTAAGTAAGTCTAAAGTCATGGTGTACGAGAGAGTTCGAAAACAGTGTGCAATATGATGAATACTTGGAGCAGGTGGATGAGTTTGTATATTTGGGAAGTATGTTTACGAGAGATGGAAAGACTGATGAAAACGGAGGACTGAACGCGGTTGGCGCTAACAACAATTTATCTAAAGAAGTGAAGTTATCAGTTCACAAGTGAGGCGCGGAACTGGTGGAGGAAGGATGAAAGTAGACTGAATACTGTAGAAATGATATCTTTGAGGCGAATGTGTGGTAAAACTATTAATTTTGTGAAATATTTTGAGATTCCTAAAGAATGCAAGGCTGATGTGAATGTAATGAGTAAGATTAAGAAAGGGACGCTTAGATGGTTTGCGCATGAGGGCATGAATATATGACGCGAATGCGAATGGAAGTAGAAGTCGGTGACGCCCTAAGAACCCATGGCACGATCAAGTTAATCAAATACTTGAGTCGGGCCATGTCAGAAGTCAGAATAACGGAAGAGAATGTATTCGCATTTTATTCAGAATCTCGATACTATCAAACTAGAAAGTCGGCGCCTATAACGATCGTGATGCGTCATCATTTCATACCTGTTCGTCGAACACGAGTTCCTCCTCGTCCGAGCTGTCGTAGTAGACGCTGAGTGCGCGCAGTTCGCGCTGGTTGGGGCGCGCCGGCGCGCGCGACGTGCCCAGCAGTGACAGCGCGGCGCCCCCCGACGCCAGGGCGGCGCTGGCGGACCAAGCCGACGGACTGGACACCGTGTACAGCTGCAATGGAAAAACAAACACATCGATTAGTATTCGGATTAGATGGCTTTGAGGATTTTACCAGTTCACTTGTTCTCCCTATACATCGAACCGCTGTATTTGAGGGTAGTTACAGCTATGATTGCGCAGTCAGCCGGATACGATTCCAGGTCCAACCTCCAAACAGAAACTAATCTGGTTTACAGATAGCTCTAAGATGGAGGAAGGAACTGAAGCCGGGGTCTGTTTTCATGGATCCAAGAGGGAACTCAGTATTCCTCTAGAAATACACTGAACTGTGTTTCAAGCTGAGATGAAGCCCATCCTAGCCTATCAGGTACAGAAAAAAGAACATAAGCATATGCTCTGATAGCCAGGCAGCCCTAATGGCACTGGAAAGTAACCGTTGTGACTCCAGACTGGTGATGGAATAAAGGACTACTCTTGAAGACCTGGCTACCATCAATAAAATAACCCTAATCTGGATACTAGGGCATAACGGTATCGAAGGCAACGAGCGGGCTGATAGGCTAGCAAGAAAAGGGACGGAAGCACCGCTTGAGGGATCCGAGTGGTAGTGTGCCACACCAAACTACATTTAAAATCCCAGCACTGGAAATGAGATAATCCAAAGTTTTCGTAAACTGACCTAACCCCAGACGAACTAGGCAACTACTTAATACGGAAAGAAACTAACTGAGGGGACTGGGGGACACTGCCACCTCCGCATTGGGTGTGGTAAACACCAATAGATGCAGGAAATGTAAAGATGATGAAGAGACTCCAATTCACCTATGGTGCCAATGACCCGTATTGATGGGAAAAAGGCTCAGCTACCTGGGAAGACATATTGTGGAACCAAGAATAGCCAAATATTAAATGACAACCCCGGTGAATTTTATCAAAGGGGTCGTGTTACCGTCGAAGGAATAAGATAACATGGGTGAGTGCTGACGGGAGCTATGCAAACCGTCACCGTATCAATAAATAAAAACAATTTTTTCAACTACCAAACTAGGCGCACGCCCGTATTATGGTAGTCGAAGTTTGTTGTACTGTATAATATTGTTTTATACCTACAATGCGGTAAAGAAATAACGAAAAAAAAAATCGATAAAAATAGAAACAGAAGCATTTTAAAAACAACATAAAGTTGCACGTTGAAAGAAAAAGCAAAAGTAGAGATTTAGTAAAGATATAAAGAACGTGAGTTGCCTCTTAGGAAGATTGTCCCTCACGCAGAGATCAGTCAAGTATGATGGTGCCAGCCAGTTTAGTGCCTCTTTCTGTGATTCTGTGCCAGTGTAGGCAGTCACGTAGAAGAGGAGTGATGTGATAGTATTTGGTGGCACCGCATACTAGACGAGCGGCTGTGTTGAACACCCCTTGCAAAATGTACATTAGGCAGACAAGCATCCAAACTATCGCAGTAGTCCAGTCTGGAGACTACATGAGCATTTACCAGTCTTAGCAGAATCTGTCAGGAGACATCTCATTATCGATTTCTTTACTGTATATCAAACTTCTAAGGTTTTTCTGTTCAGCGGATCGTTTAACACTTCCTCTGAGAACATTGCTAGTCATTTGTAATGAATGGAGAGCTAATATTTAATTGCGAACACTTGTAAAGCGATGCCGTTTGTTGACTCAGCTGTACTTGACTTGCTAACTTCGCACAATGGCATTAAGTACGGGGTCGTTAATATGAGAAACATCAATTTTAAAATGCTTTTATATATTTCTATAAATGCATTTTAATGAGCGTATTGTAATAAATCCTTCATAACCAAGGCCTCGTTCCACAGAGCAAAGAATAAAATAGAGATGCCCTAACACGCAAGGGGAAGAACCTGAAATTATGGGCGCGAGGGGCCAGCTTAAGCATGGCACTGTCATTTGATTTGCATATAAATGCATCTCGACAGCCTGCAGGCATCTCGCATTGCACTGCAAAGTATTAGTATTTATTCTTTTAAAAGCAAATCTGCTGTTGATCAACTCGTCCATTTTACAATTTTGCGGAATTTATAGCATAACTCTTTTTTTCCTGTGGCTGTGGTAACAGATTCCAAAGATATCTTTCATTTGGGATTTGTTAATATTATCTTCGTCAATGATTAAATATTAAACGAGGTTTATTATCTTCAATAATTTAAGGAGATAAGTCAAATATCGAATATTCTACATTTAATAAATTTCCTTACCTTGATTCTCTTGGTTAGTAGCTGCTTGATGAGCCGGGGGGAGGGGCCCGGTTGGGAGAGGGGCTCCGCCCTGGCGGCCCCCTCAAACAGGAACACTGCGCTGTCGTAGGGTAGCAGGTGCACCGCCTTGTTCAGGGCCACCCCCGGGTTGCCGGCAGTGGAGGTGTACTGGAATATAATCGTAATTCCATGTCTTAAATAGTATTCACTTCATTATAAAACTATTTATGCGGGGAAAAAGTACCTCACAGAATAGAAAATTCTTAATTATCACAATTATTTTCAAAGTAAATCCGTTTTACCGGTAATAAATCATTTTAAACATTGCCCAAACTAAAATAGGGTGGGAGTAAATAAAATCGTATAAATACGTCGTCGCAATGTGTCATAACCGCAGTTTTAAAATGAATTTGAACCCCGAAACAGCTGTCACAATAATTTAAAAAAAAAAGTTTTTGTTTTTCCAAGCAACTTCCATTGAAATATCGGTAGTCTGTGCTCGAAAGATTGCAATCCGTTTGTTAAGACAGGCGAATCTATCAAACGGACCGCCCGTTTCTACACAGAGTCAAGGTGAGCGGTTAATTCGAAATATCATTAGATTTTTGCGACGTTTATATATAATATTTCGATACGTCCCTCGCAACTTGATCGCTGGCAAAATTGGACAAAAAATGGACATATTCAACAACGTAGGATGCTAATGAATTTGCCAATATTTGAAATGCATTCAGATTTAGAAATGATGTTTTTTGTTCGGACTCGGGCACCGCCGAATGCGAGTTTTTTCATAGTTTGATTAGCGACTGTAATTGACATAATATATTTTTGATCGAGTGGCAATTGAATCGATCGTATTGCATATTTTACGACGCAAAAAATATTTAAAATTACGGTACTACCATTAGTATCGAAATTATGTTTTTAATTACCTTAGACGTGTTTACAGACCGGGATCCTAATTCCGGTTCTTTTTAAGGATAAGGCATTGTCCTTATCATCGGGCTTAAATACATTGTGCTCAACTGCGATTCCGGTTCTTTCGGATGACAGCTGTCATTCATCGAATATTTGCGTAGTTTTAGTATCGAGGAGTCGCCGAATTCTTCTGCCATTAACTTGGACGTCATTCTTTTTACACTCCTTTCTCCATTCATTCGCTCCACGCATACAAATCGTATTTAAAAAAAAAAAATATGGAAATATATATGTGTGATTACCGCACAAGAGTTCCAACTGCTCCCAACTGGAGCCAGTGAGGCTATGAGATTATGGCATCCCCGATTGTAGTATGTTGTGAGGCTGATGGTGGTGGGTTGGGGAAGGAGATGGGAAAGAGGAAGGTGAGAAAATACCTTGGTATTCAGATCTGTTCACCAAACACGGTTAAAGCCATTTCAAGCAACGTTTTGATTCTGAAGGTGGTCTTTCACCAGGGCGATATTGACAGTATGTATCCTATTACTCTGGAACGTGCCGCAAATATACTGCATATTTAATTTTTTTAAATTTTTAATTTATTTATTTATTTCTTAAAGTTTAACAAATAAATTTCGCAAAAAAATGTAACCTTACTGGGGTACCCCGTTCTAAGGTCACATTGTACATGGTTTTATATAAAGAATATGAATTTGGTCAAGTAGATTTAAAAAAAAATTTAAGTAAGATTTCGTAATTATATTAAAATATTACTAGAGGAACATGATAATGCAATAAGATTAAAAAGAATTCTAAAAAATTATTAGAAAGAATGCCGTGACCGTTAAACCCTGTTTGGTTGCAATATCATATCTATATTTTGAATTAATAAATTGTTCTAGTACTTGCCCACGCCGGGATTTGATCCCGCGATCTCCGGATTCGTAGCCAAGAATCTTAACCACTCAAACACGGAGGCCGTCATTGTTTATTGAACTCTTTTAGTATCTGATCAAATCGAGTCTTTGAGTTTTCCTTTCATCGTATGTTCACCTACACACACACGCCTCAGGGATTTCATTTCTACAGGATTATTTCTGCTTTATTTCTTCCCCTGCCTATTCCACGCCTCACTGCCACACATCAGGGCTGGTATCAGAACTCCATTATGGTCTGCTTGCCTTGTAAACTAAAAATACACCAGCATTTACTTTGCTTTCCAATTTTTTGTAATACGTACTAAAATATCGCTGTTAAAATATATTTTTTTAACAATGTTTACTTTTAAATTCTATTAATTATTTTCTAATTAAGCCACGTCAGTTTCCTTTATCATAAATCGATTAAGAAAATGAAATTCCGTAAACCTGTTTCCCAAACATCCTTTATAATCAATAAACTCCAATAACTTTCTTTAAAGTGTTTTCACTCTAATCGTTACAAAAATATTTTTTCCTCCTGAAACCATGACAGGTTGGTTCATAACTACTCCACAGAGGGCGCCCCACTGTTGAATTTGGCAGCCACCTCTGGTCTGGTGCCTCAACTTTTAAACCTTGAATCTAGGTCCATTTGAAATACATATTAAACTGTATTAACGAACCCATTGTAATCTTTAGTGTATTTAGCGGGAATGCTGTCCTCGTTCTACTGGTATTTTAATGGAAGATGCTCCGAGGAGCTCGCGTCATTGATCTGTGCACATTCGGAAAATTTTCGCCCAACTTTTGCACATTGTGACATTTGTCACATATGAGAACGTGTCGCTTCTCCGACTGATGATCTCTTTGTTCTACCGGTATTCTAATGGGAGATGCTCCGAGGAACTTGCGTCATTGATCTGTGCGACAAACACGCGTTTAACTCTTGCTCATAGTTGACATTTGTCACATTATGATAACGGGTCGCTTCTGCGACTCGTTCACGTGTTTTCTGGGCTCGGCTGTGGAATGATTTGCCGGCCTCCGTGTTTCCCCCATCCTTCAATTCACGTGTTTTCTG
>JAHDVE020007095.1:0-11518 GCA_022606495.2 Halesus radiatus
AAAGATAAATTATTTGTCGTATTTGCGCTAGCGTCTAAAACTACTCCAACCTTTGTGGTTATTTTATCATCTCGTCTGACTGCGTGGTGGGGGATGTAGCACCCGTTTTCTTTCGATGAAGTCTCTGATGGACCAGATAACCCTTGTGCGTGTGGTCCCTGATCACTTCGTCATAGAGAGGTTTTAATTCTGGTAAACGGTTAAATTATCTTTTGAGCGCATAAAACCGATTTTCTGCAGCCTGAAAAGAATCACCTAAGTTTTGTGGGTTGCTTTTAAATAGCAACGCAACTTCATATGAGCCATCTTCGAGACGATTAGTAGTTGACTTATAAATATTCTCAGTTTCTTTCTCTTCGAGACTACAAACCGGTTTCGAACCGATATCTAATATCGAGATATAATTTCCCAGAATTTTTTAATTAAATTATCAATTTCATGCGTTGCACAGAACGTTAAAGCAATGTTAGACATAGTATTTACTGGAGCATTGCCCATAACGACGTAGCCTAAAGTTGTTTCAATTGCGACTGGGAAACCAGGAGTGGCTATCCTATTTGGTAAGAGCAGTTCTGGGAATAGGCTAACGCCAATGAGTAACTCGATCCGACCTGGCATTTCCCAAGTGTCATCTGCCAGCGGGAAGTTGTCAGATGTCACGTTAATAAACACCGAACGGTTGGAACTATCCCTGCTGTGACACTTTTCGCTGGTCCAATCAATTTTCCGGTTAAATATTGTATGCGTTGTGAATCCGATAGTTGTGGATTTAAATGAACATTTGTTTTAAATGTTTCATAAAACATTAGCCAGTTTTCGCTACGGCCGTCAAAACTTGCTAATTCTATCGCGGGCAACTTAATGTTAATATTTAATGCATTATGTTTGTCGGTGCTTGTGGGTGGCTTTGAAGTATGCGTTAAATTATTTCTTACGCGTATGATGCGAGTATAAATGTTTTCAAATTGTTCCCAGCTTGAATAATCTGGGTTCAATGTAACAATCATATCATTAATCCGATCTAGGATACCTTCGAAATTCTTTTTCATTTCTGCAATTGATTCGGTTTCTGCCATAAATCCTTCACTCGATCTTGAAGATTCAAAGTTAACCGGTACATTTTTTGAAAGTGTAAGTAAATTAATTGCTCATTTTAAAATGATGTCACGCTTGTTCTTCAATAATAACAACTGTCGATTTAATTTACCTTCCATCAAGTGACGACGAAAGAAAAATCAATTTCAATAAAAGAATAGTGCAATTTCTGCGTATTTAATCAAAACGAGCAGTATACGTGAATAATCAAGGTATATCATTACTAGACTTATCTACTGAAATTATAATGTCCGATACTAAACTGCGGTGCGTGGGTAGACCGTACTGGAAATATATACTGAAATTATAATGTCCGATACTAAACTGCGGTGCGTGGGTAGACCGTACTGGAATTATATACTGAAATTATAATGTCCGATACTAAACTGCGGTGCGTGGGTAGACCGTACTGGAATTATATACTGAAATCATAATGTCCGATAATAAACTGCGGTGCGTGGGTAGACCGTACTGTAATTATCTACTGAAATTATAATGTCCGATAATAAACTGCGGTGCGTGGGTAGACCGTACTGTAATTATCTACTGAAATTATAATGTCCGATAATAAACTGCGGTGTGTGGGTAGACCGTACTGTAATTATCTACTGAAATTATAATGTCCAATACTAAACTGCGGTGCGTGGGTAGACCGTACTGGAATTATATACTGAAATTATAATGTCCGATACTAAACTGTGGTGCGTGGGTAGACTGTACTGTAATTATATACTGAAATTATAATGTCCGATAATAAACTGCGGTGCGTGGGTAGACCGTACTGTAATTATCTACTGAAATTATAATGTCCGATACTAAACTGCGGTGCGTGGGTAGACTGTACTAGAATTATATACTGAAATTATAATGTGCGATAATAAACTGCGGTGCGTGGGTAGACCGTACTGGAATTATCTACTGAAATTATAATGTCCGATACTAAACTGCGGTAGGTAGTAATCCGCATGAAGTGCGATGCATTTATTGGCGAAAATATACTAATTGCCTGTTAACTAAATGTAATAATACATGAACAGATTCCACAGTGTGTAATGATTAATACCGTAACAATAATTATCAATATGGGTACCGTGGATATTATTATTAATAGGGCATTAAATTCACTGAATTCTTTTGCGCGTAAGGATATTATTAAATTAATTTTAATTTTAATTCAATCCGGCTCGAAGGACCAATGGTGCGGCGATTACTCAATTTCCCAATATCAATTATCTGGAAATGATAATGCGATTGCGAAATAATGGAGATGGAAAGCGGAAAATTATGGATGGAAAAAACGGATTCGTCAATTGTCAGATTACTCTCGTTCCCCCATGGCGGATTGCGTTTTGTTCGGAAACGGTTGCATCTATCCGGGCAATGGCGGGAAGCGTCTCACGGGCGGCTCGTTGCGAAGTGTGGGATCCGGACCCCGTGACGCTTTACTTCTGCTTAGTTCTCGCGGTGGCGGCTTGATTTGGAATGAATGCGGTGCGGCACTTCAGTAGTTGTCGCGGCGATGATTCGAATTTGAATGATCCTTGGACAATTGATCAACTCCGGAGGCAAGGACTGGAGAGGGAAGGAAGGGAATGAATGGGGGGACTTCGCGATTGCACATGATTGACGGTTTCAGTTCAACAATTTCCACATAAATAAGTAACCGACCAAGATCACGTGGCAACTTAGAAATCCCTAAATTTAAAACTAGTGCTTCTCAACTGCATTACACCTATCAAGGTACAGATTTTTTTAATATCCTCCTGTATAAAATCAAAACAGAAAAAATTATAATTCTTTCAAATCACAAATCAAACAATTATTAGATAACTCCGACAGTAATTACAAGTTTTAATTTCTTCTTAAATTTTACAAAATTCTTAATTGTAAATAATGTACGTAAATTAGAACAAAAAAACAAAACACCTCTAGAAATATTAGATCAGACGTTTTGAAATATGACTAAAATTAAAATGTATTATGTTTATACCTTGTATGCCTTATTGTTGCATTTCTATAATCACATACTTTTACTCTTATATTTTGTAGATAATGTATTCTGTAGTAACTATCATGTACAACAAAACAAACTGTATCTATATTACATTCATGATGTATTTTATTTCTATACTTAGTTACCACTACTGTCGCTACATGGCACTGCTCCCCAACTCAAACACGAGAAATCTTTCTCTATTGAGTTGGGCAGTTTTTGTTAAATAAATTTATACTTTTTTTTTGTAAATAGCTATTAAGACGAACGCATTCGCTCGTGTTCCTGCGATTTCAGAATTTCATTGGCAGTCGTGTGTCTCTTTCTATCATCTATCAAGGGAGAGTGAGGCGGGGGGGAGACTCCACCCATACTGTCATAGCGACTAGCGAGGTGTTAGTTGTCGGCATGTCCGCATTACGAGTGGACGTTTGATGATAGACGCATGAAACAGAAAAACGTTTCACGCGTCTATATATTTGCATATATAGATGTGTGTCTATAGACTATAGCCTCGATTCCAAAGAGTATTTATTATTCATATTGTTTAAATTAGCTAAGCTTATATTATATTAGATTATAAGTTGAATACTAGTTTATTCTAAAAGTATTTGACTTATTCAACAACTTTCACCATTACAAAATATTCGAATTACTAACCAATCCAAATCCAATAAACGAACACTGCATTTGGAAAAAGATTATTTTTCTTCATTTAATTGGGATTTGTACCCGCTTAGCCTTCGCTACGGGGTTACTATCAGGCAGTGGCGGCTCGTGACTTTTGAGTGAGCTAGAGTGCTAAGATTGAAGGGGAACGGCTGCGGTGCCTGTTTCATACAAAACTGAATTTTGGATTGGAGGCCAAAATACCCATCCAAACGGAATGATCTATTTTTTTTAAAATTAAAGGTTTAGTAAATATCTATTGCGGATGAGAAGTATTTTATTTATTTTTGTTTTAATTTTTTAAGTATGTGCCATGAAAAAAAACAATTTTACAAACGGCTTAGAAAATTATTTGTGGGTTTATCATACCTTTTAAAAGATATATCTCATTTGCTATGTAAGTATGATTACATAAATAAAAATTAAACATTAAAAAAAAAAAGTATTTTTCGGGTCGATATTTTAAATTCTGTATGGCATATTTGTGTTCCATCGTAAATTGGTCGTTTTTAATTTAATTTAAAGTCCACCATAATGCTTATTTTCATATTTTAAATATAAAATTAATTTTATATTTCATTATATTTGTTTAAGTTTGTTCCGAAATTGCTAAAATTTTGAGCAAAACCAACGTCGCATTAGTATCGCTGAGAAGTTGTTGAATGACGTCAACGACGATCCAAATTTTCTCAAAAGGGTCATTACTGGTGATGAAACGTGGGTATATGGTTATGACGTCGAAAAGGCCCAATGATCCCAATGGAATACTATATTTTTCAAAAGTAAAAAATCGAAGAACACATAAACGTGACTAACCTTTCCAATTGTCAAAAACAAACCACTAATCCAAAATGGTTGATAATGCTAACATACGATAAACATATTTCCCCCCACCTTCCTCTTCCCCTTCTCCTTCCCCTCCCCTATACCTTCAGCCTCACAACATTTCCCTATTGGGGATTCCATAGTTTCACTGGCACCAGACGGTTGGGAGCAGTTGAGACTCTTGTGCGGTATTCATGTAAAAAAAAAAAAATGTAAAATTAACATAACAAAAAAAATAGATAATCGAATGTACACAGCCCGCGAAAATTCAAAATTCACCTTTGCTTTTGAACAGACCTCGCATGTAGGTTACCGACATACCGACATATGCGCCTTTGGGGTGATTTTACCGACTTTGATTTTTCACAAAAACGGCGGTATACAAATCATCTCGATACATTTGCGAACATCTAACAACCTATAATAAATGTTGTTCTACATCTAAGGCTGCGTATATGGTAGACATGCGAGCCGAACTACGAACACGAAAACTGCACATTTTCGATTTAAAATTTGTAAAGGAACGACAAATTGATTTTCTAAGCCATTATGTTTAGTGCAAAATGTGCAAGAAAATAGAATATGTACACTCCGAAGACCCGAAACTGAAAGTGTCTGTAAATACTGATGTCGTCGAAGGAGTAATATGTACAGGAAATGGAAATTCACAATGGTCTAAAATTTTTGGTATTAAATATGCCAAATATGGGTCGTTCAACTTACACGAACATAGAACAATATTTCTATTTTTGAAACTGACAATACATGGTGGAATTCCATTATAATAATATAATAAAACACGCATAAAACTTAATTCCACTTTTATTTTATTTTACCATACCCGGTTTTAGCTTGTTAATAATAATAATAATAATTGGATGATATAGCGCCGTTTTTTGTGAAAAATCACCTCAAGGGCGCTGTACAAATATTTCTTAACTAATTATGTACAAACAGATACAGAAAAACATACTTACCTGGCAGGTCGCTTCAGATGAACACAGTTATATTAGAAAATTTATTTATAGAGATGATAGTTTTACATGGTTATTTGTTTCTCCTTTTCTATTGATGTTACATTTATTAGATGATTGGTGGCACAAGAAGAGGTGGTATTTATTGAATTATTGGTATTAATTTTTAGGACTGGAAAGTATTCATAAAATAAATTTTAGGACTCGAAAATATCTATAAAATTACCTTAAAAAGCGTAAGAAGCTTTTAATAAATATTAACTTTTAATTTTTTATGTACACTTTGGTTATTTACAGTGTTGCGAGCTGTGGACGCATTTGCGCACCGATGCGTGGATTTTTTTATTTTATTTATTTAATGACTTTAAGTAAGTACTAACCGGCTAGCCTAGCTAAGCAATTTACAGGTGAATTTCTTCAATAAAATAAAGCCATCTTCAGACTGGAACTGGTAAAAACGGCGCTATACAAATCATCTGATTATTATTATTAATTATTTGACTAGAACTCTACGCCTTTAATTAAAATTCAATTTTCGAATTAATTGTTAACAATGAATTTAATTGAAGTACTTACCTAAATCGAATACTTTGAATAAAATCAAGAATGAAAGAATTATAGGTACTTTAAATAGGTACCTATGTTTGGAACCAAATTTGATGTTTTTTCTAAAACAAAATTCAATTTTCAAATAAACTCTTTAACTGAATGAATTTTTACCAACAGTTTGATTGTTTTCGTGTATGTACGCATGACGAAATTGAATTTAATTTTTATTTATCAAAATTGCACAGTACATTTTATATGCGTTCAAAAATATATTAATAGAATATTGTAAATTGACAACTCCATGAATACTCTGAATACTCAACGAAAATCCAAAAAGGTCGTAATATGTAACTACGACCGCCTTTAAAAAATCCCGAGCAAGGCCGGGTCCACATCAGCTAGTCCGTAATAAATTAGTCTGCTAGAGAAATCATCCGCGCGTGCTGAATTTATCACAGCTAAATACCCACCTACTGTGTGTGATGTAGTATGATGATTTACGTACGAGTGTATTGGTTGGCGAGCAGCTATAGCGATACGATCCTCGTCCCCCGGACCTGATTCCGATTCCCCTTTCCCCCCGCTAACAAAAAAGTGCGAGAGCGACGCAAACAAAAAAATAGGTGAAATTAAACTTGAATTTGTCGCTAACTAAATAGTAAATTTTGACGCAAATTAAACTATTTTCAGCAGTCATTAAAATTTGATTGTATACTTCATCATATTCCTGAGGTAGTATGATGAATATTTTTTTCAAAAATAGTATCCATTTAGTCACAAATATTTTCCAAAGTTGCAGCTAAAAATATGAATAATTCTTCATCTTTCGTGGCTTATATTTTCTAAATTAAAACAAAAATAAAAAAATACTACTAATCCTTACTAGATATTTACTATACCTTTTGATAAAAAAATATCTCATTAAGTTTGGGTGGGTATTTGGCCTCTAATCAATGAGTAAGTTTTGTATGAAACAGCCCACGCAGCCGTTCCTCTTAAGATATATCTGTATGATTAAATATTTCACATGTATTTTTATTAAATAAAAAAAAAAGTTTTATTTATAAAAATGTATGTGGAATTTAGGTAAAAAAGAGAAAAGGAAGTTACCCAATAAAATAGACAAGTCGTGGAAAGATATGGGCGGTGTTAATCCCTGGTTTGGTAGGAGCTCCTCCATGGTGATGAGGCTGTCCCTGGTGTCATCCCTCTCGGTGCGGGCCAGACTTGTGTCCTGGGTGGCCTGCAGGGACAGCAGAATGTCCTTCTCCAGTCGAACGCATTGTCGCACATAGTCGTACTCACACAGAGAGCTGCCGGGCGTGAGGTATTCACTCATACCCCAAACCTGCACCAACAAAGTATCTTTTAATTTATTTACTCTCCAATTCCATTTAACACAAGAGTCTTAACAAGGCAGTAAGTCCCCGTGGGGAGTGGAGCTAGTGGCACTAGGGCCCCCCGAACTTAGTGTGGTGTCAGACGAAGGATAATGGGGGAGTAGGACAAGTAAGCTAGAAATTCCGGTCTGGTTATTAAACATAGCTGACAGTGGTTCTCAAATCTACGGCACCGTGAATAACCTCATTTTCATTTTTAATTATTTATATTTATTTATAAAATACATGATATTTAATGGAGACATTTACATGGAGTAGATACATTAGATCACCATACTAGGCGGCTGCCTATTTCATGGTGACCAATGGAGTATAGTTACTTTGTATGAAGTCTAGTGTAAACATATGGATTTATTATATTAATTATATTAACATGCTGACAATTGGAAATTTGTAAAAGAAAGTAGAAGATAAAAAGAAGAAAAAGACATGCGTAGGGATTAGATCACAAAAATATACATTTTTTTTTTTTTATATGTGCAAGCATGCACAGATGTGCACATAGGTGCACACATACATATACACGCAAACACATACGCATATAATATACAGATATGTACGCATATATATACACATATGTACGCATACACATATGTACACACACATACACACATCCTTATGTATGTATACAAATACACATACATATACACACACATACACATGAACGTACAAATGAACATACAGATATATACCCACACACCTAAACAATATATACACCTCTATCTGAATACGAGAAACAGGCTACTAACACTATCACAACAATCACTCATTAAAAAGTATACAATTTAGTTTAAAACTTAAATGTTAGTGACATTAATGTTTTTTCTGATCTAAAATAATTTTATTGAAAGATCCCTGCAAGAAGAATCATTTACAGCCGCTATTTCACAAAGTGCAATTTTAAAAATTGGCACAGGGTGTCTTTGGAAAATCTGGATTTAGCAATGCCACTGTGAATCGAAAAAGATTGAGAATCACTGATTTAAGCCCAGTGGCGTGCATTAATTTTATTTGATTAAATTGGGTTATTTATTAAATTAATTATTTAAAACAATATGCAGTATATTTGCGGCACGTTTCAGAGTGGTAGATACTGTTAGTATCGCCCTGGTGAAAGACCACCATACACAATCGAAACATTGCTTGAAATGACTTTAGCCGTGTTTGGTGACCAGATCTGAATAGCTAGGTATTTCCCTACCTTCCTCTTCCTCTCTTCAATACCTTCATCCTCACAACATAACCAAATTGGGGATGTACTCTTTAACCAACGGTAGTCTGTGTGTGTAATTTTTTTGTAAAAATTGTGTATTGACTATTTAAAAATGGTCATTATATTATCATCTTCCGCTGATTGTTGAGGCCGACTCAATCAATGAGCGAACAAGTTCATCACATCTTTGTATATAAAACGGTTGTTTTCTATTATATTCTGTTTATGATTCGTTTTTCTTGGGGTAGGGGCAGCTTTTCAGCCGTTATGGAGTGCACACCACCGCATAAACCATATTAAGCAGGATTTCTATTCTGTGATACTATATCTTCCACTCTGGAATTTATTTACTTATTTGTAAGAAACAAACAGCTTTTAATACAAATATATATACAAAGGAAGTTTAACAAAAGGTAAGCCAACAAAATTTCTTGTGCTAACAGTGGTTAAATACAGATGTTTTATTTATGAAGCTAACAAGATAAAGAAAAACAAAATAAGAAGGAAGGGGAGCGAGGGAGAGGAAGATAGGATCAGGATCAGGACAGGAGATGCTCTCGATACATTTTTTACGCATCCATCAATTTGTGGTTGTATGTATTACTTCGGTTTGATATTATGAAAGGGTATTGTGAAGAATGTCGATATTGTGAAATTGTGCATCATATTGCGCACAAATATGGGGAATTTGAGAATTTATCCTACGATTGGTCCTGCATGCGGGCAAATATAAAAAATCGGTTTGTCAGATTGCTCATGATTCTTCCACTCGTTATTGTTTCCGATAATAATAATAAGGATGAATTAGTCAAAATATGTATATATAAACTTACCCTCAAGGTATAAGCTGACATATCTTCTTTGATTTCTCCTTCAAGTTCACAAACGACGTGCATAATTACATGTTCAACTGTCGACTCAACTGAAAAATAAAAAGACACATTATATATGTATTATATTTGTATTAAATATATAGGTTTAATGATAGTATATGTATATGAGTATTACCATCACAAGTAAAGGTAATTGGGTTGACCGGCTGGTCATGGTAGACCAAAAGTTTGATGCTCGTATTTGGTGGGTATTTTCCGTCTGATTTGGAGGCGATGACATATCCAGGATTCGTTGTTGGATCCGAGTGGACATATGAAACTGAAAGATTAATAAATTAACAATACATATAATACACACATACGTAAGTTGGAAAAAAATTGTTAAAGTTTTGTTTGTTTATGTCTCTTACCTCTTATGTCTTTCACCATGCCGAGGAAGGCAACCAATTCTGGTTCAAATTTACGCTTACTCACAACGGAGATGCATTCGTAAAGTTTACTCTGAAAATAAAAAGTATGAACTGAAGGCATAACAATTTGATATGTATACTTGACAGATTCACATTTCCTACAGATTGCGATATTTTCAACAAGGTTCATGACGTTGAAATGGAATGGATTGGTTTATTGGTGCTTTACTTTAATATGCAACAGACCATGCTCCACTGTTAGCCACTACAGTGCTCTGCGTGCATGTACATAGATAAACATATATTTATAAATTAATATGAACATATTTATCTGATTGTGATAAGATTGATAAGGAATGAAATCTTTCAAAATATACTTTTACTTGTGGAACGCGTCATATGGCGCATCTACCGTTGAATGCCAACGTATCCTCTTGAACTTGTGAAAGCATATGTTTATTTAGGTGTCATTATTGATTGTTTTTTTCAAGTGGCATTTACAAACAAATAAGGTTTGTGTATGACTAAGATCAATTGTTAGTAGATTATTTAAATTAAAATTCTTTGTTCCAATCTGTACACTTCGAATAATTTATTTATCATTAGCGGAATCTGTTATAAGGTATGGAATTACAGCCTGGGGACTTTCCTGTAAAACAAACATCAATCATGTTCAATCAGTGCAAAATTCATTGGTTAAATTATTAGCCCATAAAAATTTATACGAACAAAGGCATAATATTCCATTCTTTTATCAGAGTCTTAAAATTCTTACATTAAGATCAATTCTGTGGTGCAAAATTATATTTCAGCACATTAATAACCCTATATATAATACAAATAGACTAGAGTACACTTATAATACTCGTCTCAATTTTAATGAAGGATTAATGGTTCCTAACAGCCGTTCTCCCCAACTTTTCGAATGATCAATCTTAGCCGCCGATCAGCCAAGTGTTTTGTTAAGTATTTGCTCTATTGACAGTCTCCAAACATTTTTTATCTTTGAACTTCCTAAATTGTCTATGAACGACTCGCCCACTTCTATGGAAAATATAACTGTACCTGCCCACGTTCATCGTTAATAAAATGACATCAAAGTAAAAACTTTCAATGTTAAATTAAGGGGGAGAGGGACATCGGAGAGTTATTATTTATTAATTCAAAATAATGATAGTATTATTACGCAATACGATAAACATAATGTTTTTAAATAGAAAAATGTTTATTAAATATTTTATAAATTTACATAGGCTTAGCATTTATCAAAATCTAATCAGAAATATTACTTTTTTCTGACAAAATATTTAAAATACAAATATGATTTTTAAAGTGGAGAAAAGTATGTTTAATCATTTATCGTTGCGTTTTTGTAAATAAACGTAACCAAAGATTTGTAATCCGCATTACAAAAAAAAAAAAAATGTTTTTAATATATAATGATAGTATAATATAATATAATACTATCATTATTTTGAATTAATAAATAATAACTCTCCGACCTCCTTCTCCTCGTTCACATAGACGAGTTAATTTTCTATTTATTATGAATACATA